>BQKN01000440.1:0-24207 GCA_022839385.1 Asparagus kiusianus | reverse complement strand
GGAGAGAGAGAGAGACCTCCTGCACGGGACATATTTTAAAAAGTTGTCATGATTTCACTTACATAGAATAAGTAAGAGTAGGGCACACATGAAGACTTGGCCATCAATGTGGAGAGGTGCGATGGGTGAGTTAGTTTGTGCTTGGACTGAAAGTTGAGGAGGGGTCATACTTAAGAGATAGCTGGATCCAAGATGTATCGTGATCCTTCTTAAAAAAGTTAACCAACTTCTACTGTTATAGATACACTAGGGGTCCATTAATGTGCAAAATGAGCTTCTAGCGGATGTATTATAGTTGGTCCAATTATCAATTTGGTGTTTGGGGGAAGCATGCATGCTCGTAGTTGTCTTGATCTATAGAAAGTGGTCACGGGTTACCTTTGACTTCACAGACTACAACTTTCACTTTTTGGATTATCTTCGCCGCCGGAGACCTTAAACTAGGATTCTGGAGATCTTACCCCCTTTATATTGTGTTTATTTCACAAAACCCAATCCCTAAATTCCAAAAATTACAAAAGACAGCCCCTAAATTTAAAATTTATAAACATCATAAGAAAAAAAATCAAAAAACGAAAAACAGTCAGTTAAAAAATGAAAATTGCAAACAAAATCTAAATGACAAAACGGACCCTAAAGTTAAATTTAGAAAAAATATCCCCTAACAACTAAAAATTGTAGCCATGTGGAAAGATTGACTTCTGAAATATTCAATATACCTTTGACTGCTTCACAAAGGGGGTAGAAGAATGAAATTCAAATTTGAAGGGGGTAAACACCTTTGACTAATTGACCTGGAGTGGAAAGCATCGACTACTTTTTGTAGGGGGGTGGAAGCGATTTCCCCTAAAGAAATTTATGTCTGCTTGAAACTTATCCGCTCCGCTATTAGCTTATGAAACGACCAAAGGAAAGTGCCTTAAAGATAATCTCAAAAATGCATGCGCGTTACAAATTCTTTTTTTTACGCGGAGTTTCTAGACTTGCTTAAAATTGTACAATTCAAATGAGGGATAACATCAAGCTGACAGTTGATTGTAGAAATTGTGCTAATACCCACTAGAGTGTTCTAGACATAAGCAACTCCATTAGACCTGGTTGTTGATGATGACATATCAGCGGCCACATGTTCTTTTGATGGTGACGATAAAAAAATAAAGAATATGTTTGCATACATATGCGTTAAAATGACATGCATATTAATAAAGACATATATCTGGTATTTTTTATCACTTGTCTTTACAAATGAGAAATAAATAAGACATATATGCATGAACTTGTATGAACTACAAATCTCATCCAAGTTGGTTCGACATGCAATTCATTACAGTTGCATATCAGACATTTAAGGGTTCGGCCAAGATTAATGAAAGGATAAGAATTTATTTGAAAAATATTGATGAGCAAGTAGAAGTGGTTAAAAAGAGAAGAAGAGATGGTAAAAAAGAAAAGCAATATACATCGATGACGAGATGCATGACAAGGAGAGGCATGGGAAGGGGGGCCAATCACCTCTCATTAGGGCTACCGCCCATCTGTCCTCTTCTTAAAGTGTCACCCTCTCTCTCATAACTCCCTCCCTCAATTTTAATTTTCAACCTCTTCTCTCCTTTGTCGGGCCCCGCTAGTCTACACATTATAAGATGAGATCTCTCATCCTTCACCTCTTGTTTGATATATAGATATAGATATATATATAAGATTGCTAGTGTTTAATTAGGTAGTAGTAAATCACTATTAGTACTGATATCTATTTTTATCTTGGTAAGTTTCAACCATCTCTTCCCACTTGCACTGGTCCAAGACTTCTAGTAATAAAAGGGGTGGAGGGTGAGCACTTGGAAGAGGTGATGAATTTCCAGAGTCATGGTCATCGAAGAAAACATGAGCAGAGACGACCACGAACATGACCTTGTGATGCCCGGGTTTCGCTTCCACCCAACAGAAGAAGAGCTGATTGAGTTCTACCTGCGTCGCAAGATTGAAGGCAAGCGTTTCAACGTGGAGCTCATTACCTTCTTAGATTTGTATCGTTACGATCCTTGGGAGCTCCCAGGTTTGATTAGTCACCTGTTTTATATTTATCTATGTAACTCCTCCATTTAAGTTCTTATCTTAAGGCTCTCAGTTCATTGCCAATTCTAGATTTCAAGATTAGGGTTTACATCAGCATCAATTATATATGGCCTAAAGAGTTGATTGGGTAGTTCTTTAGTGGAAAATATTTGTTTCTTGGAGCTTTAATTTCTATATATCCTGCAAGTTCTCTAGTTTATATTAATTCTCTCATCCCTTCCCCTTTTTCCATGATTTTCTACTATTTCATAGGTTTCAAGATCTGAACTCGAAGTTTTTAAGTTATTTCGAGAACTTGGTTGTCCTACTAATGGAAATTGTTCGGATCTTGGATTTTATCAATAGCTAAGACACATTCTAAATTTCTTCTTTGTTGTCTGCTCCTGTCAATCCCCATAATTTTGCTGATTTCTAAGCTTAATGAGGCTCAAGATAAATAGAGAATAAATTTAGAAAGGTACATGAATACATATATAGTTTCAAAACTTCTTGTTTAATTTCTAATTTCCCCCTCAATCTACATGGTTTCCTGAAGGTTGCGCTCTTAGGTCCTTTCGTTTTCCTTATTGCCTCCTTACTGCTTAAAATGTCCATTGCTGTCGTAGTTATTGCAGTTCTGCTTGTTCATGAAAAATTAGGTCAACGATATCTATCTCCCCCTTTACTCAATTCAACATCAAATGCAAATATGTCATGCTTTGAACTGTTTAAGAATCAGGTATCCTTTTGTACGGGCAAAATTTCAGTATCCTTAATAATTTATTATATTTGCAGCATTAGCTGCCATTGGAGAGAAGGAATGGTTCTTCTACGTTCCCCGAGATCGAAAGTACCGTAACGGCGATAGACCCAACCGAGTGACAACCTCCGGATACTGGAAGGCAACAGGAGCAGACAGGATGATCCGAGGTGAGGACTCACGACAAATCGGTCTGAAGAAGACACTTGTATTTTACTCCGGCAAGGCCCCAAAGGGTATTCGATCAAGTTGGATTATGAATGAGTATCGACTGCCTCATGCCGATACTGATAGGTATCAGAAGGTAATGAATGTTTCAGTTTCTTATTTGAGAGAGAGAGAGAACTAACTTCTGTTTTTCAGGGAATTTTTCTAATTAATCTCTATGTACAAACAAAATATATCCTTTAATTGCTTCCTTTATGTAGGTAGCCCTTGTAACCTAGGTTTGCTTCATGAGTAGTTCTTTTTTTTTTTTTTGTCAACAAAGAAAATTTTATTAATTCACCAAAATGTGAAAATTATGTACATCAAGATACTCAAACCTGAGCAAAACTGAAAAAACAAAACCAAAATCAACATAGTATGAAGAAACTCAACCAGCTAAACACATATGATCGACTTCACAAAGAGAGAAGCAAATCCTTCTTTTCGGCTAGAAACGAACTATGGAGGATGATAGACAATATATCAATTTTAATCTCCCTAATGATCTGATCCATGAGTAATTCTTTTGATCAGATTAATTATATATCCGACTGGTCTTTCAGCTTTCTTCTGCTGCATGCTGCATTGCATGCCCTAATCCTTTATTCTCCTTTTTTTTTCTCCTTAAAGACCAATTGACATCATACTTTCAACTTGTCTTCTTCTAGTTTATTTTCTATAGTCATCCTGAAAGTTGTTCTTAATCTTTCCGTCAATATATAGTAAGGCAGATTCATTACCGTGTCTTTTTCTTCTTCTATTTCTGTTTCTAATTGTTCTTTTGTTTCTCCTTGTGCATCTTTTTGACATGCATCTGAAACCCTAATTTTTGCAGGCTGAAATATCGCTCTGTCGAGTGTACAAAAGAGCAGGCGGTGATGACCATTATAATCTCCCGAGCACTCTCTCTTCCAAGACAGCTTCATCAAGACAATCACAACCGAATACAGTTAATCAACCAAAACCGGCATTCGCCGCTTTTCCTGGAGATTCAGCCTCATCTAATTCACAGTCCTCAGCAGAGAAGTCGCAGAAGGGAGTTAGCAGCAGCAGCGACCAACACGCTCTCCTTTACCTTCCCACAACTGCATCACTAGTAGAAGGAGAGGATGCAACTACTGCAGGTGTTGCTGATGGTTTCACTTCTCTCCTGCCCTTTACATCACAACCTCAGCAGCATCCCTTCAGCATGTTGGAGTACTGGAACTATCTCCAGCAACCAGATGCCGGAAGGGATTTCACTTCTAATTTCAAGTAGTTAAATATCCACTGCAAATTACATTTATATGACTAGGCTTTGTAACTTCTAAGACTTACACCTATTATTTTGCTTGGTAGTTTCAACGATACTACTACTGTGCATGACTTTGCAGAGTTAGAGCTGAGGACGTGTGAATGAAAACACGTCTCATAAATGAACTAGTATATATACGTACAAAGAGCAAGACAAAAAATTTGTTCTATTTGTTTTAGACTAAATTAACTGGATGGCATCTAGCTTACAAGAGTTCTGGAGTGTCCATGACTTTGTCAGTGACTGCGTCTGCGGAATGCTAGCCAGTATAGTACACCACTATCCGATTTCTTTGTCCGTTTTCTCCTTGATCAACTCTCAAGTTATTATGAGCTGTAACTAATGAATTTAGGTCTAATTATGGTGCGTTTTAGCTAAGGTTTCAACGGTGAGCTGGAAGCGCTCAAATTAATTATAACAGTGTACAGAAGAATACACATAGTTAGGAATCAAGGAGTATTTAGAGGAATTAAGGAGAAGAAAGAAGGAAAAGAAGAGGACCAATAAGAGATGTGATGTGGGTCATCAATGGTAGACGGTTCATCAAATTAAGATGAGTCCCTTTTTTTTCTTTTCCTTTTTGCCTTTCTTTCTTTCTTTTGAGGAATGAGCCTTAGTCACAGATAATAGGGTTTCATCAACACGGACCTTATATAAACCAAAAAGAAGGTATAATCCTCATAGGTATTTGGATCAACCACTAGTTGAAAACGATGCATCCTAGATGGAACATTCAAGACAGAAATTAATCTAGGACGCTTATCCTGGATGACTCTAATGATATAAAAAATTATATGGGTTCCACTATCCTAGATGAAAATTTCCATCTAGGATACAACCTAGATAGAAATTTCCATCTAGAATAGTGAGACCCACATACAAATTAAAACAAAATTGGCCAAGACAGAAAATCCTAGCCGACCTGCAACCCTTTATTGGTCTCTCTCTCTCTCTCTCAAGAAAAAATCTTAGCCAGCCCACAGCCCTTTATTGGGTCACCCTCCCTGATAATCACATTTTATTATAATTTTATACCATTATTATCTATTTTATATGAATAAATATATCACTAATAACTGTTTTTATCTTTAAATGAAGGTTAATGAAGAATAAATCCTAAAAATCTCATCTCTCAACAAAGGCCCCTTGAGTAAATGAAGAAATGTAGCAAAAGAGAAATCAAGAAGCCCAAAGGAAAGTTAAGAAGCCAAAGTGAAAAACCAAACCAAAAGCCCAAGCCCAAGAACAAGGAGAATTATCGGACAGCAATCTGAAAGAGGTGCACATCGATGCCAGCATCGATGCCCGTATCGATGCCAGCATCGATGCCCGTATCGATGCCAGCATCGATACCCCTATCGATGCTGGTATCGATACCACCGTACAGTCAGTTACGAATTAAGGGCTAAAATTTGTTATTTTTGGATAAGATTTTAATCCAATGACTCTCATTGACTGATGTTTACTATAAATAGGGGTAGAGAGTGAGGGGTTAGGGATGTGAAAAATTTTCTAACTTTATTTGGAGAGGAGGGTTACTCTTAATTGAGAAGACCTTCCAAATTTATAACTTTTGTTATAATTAATAAAAAAATTTCTCCACTTCAAATCTTCTTCTCTTTGTTGGATGATGATGATGGAGATGAAGAAAAGTTTGAAGGTTTGCTTTTTTTATTTTTCTCTTTTATTTTTTTAGTAATTTTTTTATTATTGCTTATTAGTTAGATTTACATTCATGCTTGTAGTGTACATTTATTTTCTTGTCTTTTTTATTTCATTTTGCACCTTAATTTGTAGAGTAGTTTTATTTTCTTACATTTAATTTTTGTAATTTATTTTATAGTTTAGATTTTAATTTTTTGTAGTTACTTTAATTCTTGTTCATAGTTAAGATTTTTCTTTTTATTTTTGTAATTAGTTCCTTTTCTTCTTGCTTTTATTTCTTAAGATGTGAAATTAATTCTTGTAGTAATCTTAGAATTGTATGAAACTAGTCTAATTTCCTTTATGTTATGAAAATTATTCTCTTACACTTAAAATGATCATATATATGATAATCAACAAGAGAACTAATTGATAGAAGAAGAATTTGATAATCTATGCTTATCTTGAGTGGTTTGTGTAGGCGTCTAAAATTACCTACGGGCCCTCACACGCAGTTTGAGGCACAGAGAAGACGATGAACGTTGCTATTAGAGTTACAGAAGCTCATTTAATGACGAAAAACACATAAAGTGAGTCGACAGACCATACGAAGCAACGAAACTTTGGAATAACGAAAACAAGAGTTGATCGGTAGCCTCGCGTCGCTTACGAAAGGCGTAGGACCCCTCGTGTCCCATTTACTCCATATATGATTCAATCATGGGAGCCTATAGGCCTCCTCGTCGGCTTTCCAACGCATCTTGAATCGCGTAATTTCGAGTCCGGATGACGAATTTAGGGTATAAACAAACTCGACGCGCCAAAACCAAAAAGCCAAACCGAGACACCCCGGGGTGTCTTGGCTTGGCCAAGACACTTAAAAGTGTCTCGGCCAAGCCGAGATGTTGGCCTTCTTGTTTTGATGATGATTTAACAAACAATTTACATCTAATATTGTTTGTCTAGTGTTTGTGTTTTATATTTATTCTAGGCAAACAATGTGTTGGAGGATGGATGGAATAGCGCTTCAACGATGATATCAAACGGAGGTTGGCGGAATAGTAGGTGAAGCTATGTACAATTCAAGTTCAAGATCAAGTTCAAGCTTCATCCGCATAGTGTACCAAGTCAAGCTTATTGAAGATCAAGATCGGCTTGGGTAACTAGTTTAGGTTTTATATTATGTGTGTTAGTACTTTAAGCTCAATCACATACACATTTTGGTTTTGTATATATATAGTTATATATATATACATATATGTTTTGGTTTCTATGTATATATATAGTTATATATATACATGCATGGTTTTGGGTTTTCATGTTTACAAATATGAAATTACATATTTCATATTTATTATTGTGATTTGGTTTATCTACTTAGATATGAAACAAATATATTTTCATATACATACTCATAAGTTTCATTTTCTATTGTATTTGTAAGAATATTGTATTCTTAGTTTTTGGACTTAACAATAATCATATACATATTTTATTAAGTCTACATAATCATTTTGCAAAGTTTCAAAAGTTGGTTTAGGTCAAAACATCAAACTCATGTGTTTACATTTTCATATTTTGGACTATTTTGTAAAATGATGATATTTTTCATTTGAGAAGTCCTTTTTGAAAACCAGTCATTGTAGCATGTTTATTATCATGTCTACAATCATTCCTCAAAGTTTTATATTTTTTAGAATTTATTTGATATTTTTAAACAGTGTTTTAAATTTAGAAAAACAGTTTTCAGAACTTCATTTCATATATCAGTTCACGGTCGACTGCCACGGTCGACCGCGCTTTTGGTTTTAGCCTGCGGAGCCAACAAAAACTTTCGCGGTCGACCGCCACGGTCGACCGTCAGCGTGAATTTTCTCACGGTCGATCGCCACGGTCGACCGCCAAAGTATCTGGTCGTTTTCTTCGTTTCTGAGCTGGCTCGCGGTCGACCGCGAGTTTTCCACGGTCGACCGCCGTTCAGCCCAACGGCTATATTGTACAGAATCTTATTTACGATTCTGTGGGATTTTTAATCTTTTCCTTTGGGGTTTTGGCTGAGATTTTGGGAGGCTATAAATACCCCCTTGCTCTCATCCTTCATAGCTACCCAAGAAATGTTTTAACAAAGTTTTAAACAAGTTTAAAAGGGTTTTACTGTTTGTTTTAAGTTTGGGTTTTTATTTGCAAAGGAGGAAGCTTCACTGCAGACTGAGGAATTCATTCTCAATCTTCTTTATCATCTCTTTGTGTTTATAGAAAAGTTTTCTTAACTCTATTTCCTAGCATTTTTACTAGTGAATTTCATATAAATCTTATTGCTAGTTCTTATTGAGTTAAGTTTTATTTATTCTCATTGTTACACACACCCACATTGAGCTTATTGTATTTTCATACATAATATATTTGGGCCGGTGAGAGATTGTAACAATTGAGTGTGAGCTTTCATTGTGTTCTCATCCAAATTAGAGAACAATCATTTATTGTATTTGTGCTTATTGTGAGGATCACTTTGTAATACACTTGTACACTGAGAGAAGTGTGTGGTGAGAGTCAGGGATCGTCCCAAGAGGAGTGGCGTCGGTTGACCAACCTAGGGAGAGGTAGTAGCCGAGCATTTGAGGGAGACACGTCTAGGTCCAATACTTGAGAGGGTGCAGAGTGTGATTGCATAGTGTTTGTTGTGTGAGAGTTTTTAGTGAACTTGTAAACCGAGTGTGTAGAAGTTCCGGCTTCTAAACCGGGTTGTGATAGTGGAGTATCTCCTCGAGGTGAGGAGCGGGGACGTAGGTCGTGGGGACTGAACCTCGTTAACATATCATTTGTTTGTGATTGCATTGGTGCACTTGTTTTTATGTTCATATCTTACATCGCCATTGTGTATTGCTTGTTGATCATTTTATCCTATCACATTTGTAGTTTGATTATATCACCCTTGTGTTGTTTATATATATCCTTGCTCATATATTGCTTACATCTCATTGCTAGGATATATCACTTTGTGTACATTGCTTATTCTTGCTTGTAATATATTGTATATCTATCTTGCAAGAGTATATTTGTTAATTAATTTTAATTGGCATTTAAATCGGATTAGATTAGCATAAGACCCTAATCACCCCCCCCCCTCTAGGGTCTAACACGAGACACTCCCAAGTGTCTCAGCCACGTCGAGACACCTACGGGTGTCCGCAGACCCGAAAAGCTCTTTTTGGCAGTTTAGAGCTGTTTTTCGATCGTTAACCATCTGAATTTGTTCTAACTGATCTGATAATGTGGTTAAGTGGTTTCAACTAAATATGAGAGGGAATCAACCATTCCTATTCAAGGACAGGGCTCCTGAAGCCTATAAATACAGCCCCAGGGTCTTTATTTTTTCGGATCTGGAATTCTCGAGCGTCGGCGAAGCCCTACCGAATTGAGGACTGAAGAGCCACGAATTTCAGAGAGGAGGAGAAGAGATCGGATCGAGTTCGTCAGCATAAAGAAGAGGAGCTCGTCAGATATGCAGCCCGGTTCCTTCCTTGATATCGTCCCGTTGCGGTGATCTCGATAAGAGTATTTATCTCGCCGTTGCCGAGATAACTGCTTCGGTTTCTTGATTCCTTTGCGATTCAACGAAGCTCCGGATTTGATCTGATCGTTTGGTGATCCACGGATATTAACATCCCCGTCACAGGCCAAGATCCCACGCAAGCAGCGGACGATAAACACCCGTTGCGCTGTTTGATGAGAGTTGTAATTTTTATTTTTATTGTGTAAAGGTCTTATAAAAAGACCGATCTTTTTGAACTTGTTGTAATGATCGAAGTTGTAATGAGTTATACAATAAAGAATACAATTTTCCACCCAAACAAGCTAGCGACCACAGTGGGAGCCAACAGCTTCGCTGTCGAAGCTGTCGTGATGCAGCCAGCGATCAAGATCCCGAGAACGAAGAGGTCGAATACGAATTCGACCAGCAGAAGTTCGAGGAGTACGTCTCCTCCTCCTCCTCCAGATCTTCTTCTTGCAAACGTAGGAAAACTAATGACGTGAAAAACATGCCTTCAGATACGAAGACCAGGGCTGATGATCTGAGCCCGAATGCAGTGGAAGACCCCTCTCCGGTCTCCAAAGAAACCAGATCCAATGTTCGTGACAACTCCTCGAAAGTCAAGGAGTTGCCCGTTGAAAGTGCACCAGTGCTGACGAAGAGGGCTCGTCAAAGGCGTCGTCAACATCTCGCGCGTCAATTTGCCAAGGTTTGGAGTCTGTTGACGGGATCTGCTATAATACGAATCTGAAACTTAGAAGGCGTCAAGTGTTCCAGCAGCAAGCAAACGCCTCCTCCTCCAAACCAGCAACCAATGAATGGGTTCGTGTCAAAGAGACCCGTTCAACTCTTGAGGAATGTATCCATAAGCGCCGCGCACTTCTAGCGCAGACAAGGATCCTTGTATGAAAGGCACAGTAGTTGCAGAAGGAAAAGGTGGTCAAAAAGCCACCAAGATCTAAGCAAGTTTAGATGCAAAAGGCAAAATCAACACCTAAGGCAAAAGCATCCGAGACTGCTCTCCGGCCTTCGTCAACTCCAGATCCCGCTCTTATTGCTCCTGCACCTCTGGTGATGCCCTGTGATAGCGTGGATCTCTCCAAACCTAGGATTCCATTAAAGGATCGAATCGGTTCTTTACCCGAGGATCGAGGCAAAGCGCCTGTTAAGGAACGCTTGGGACCGTTGAAGGAACCCCGAGCAAACATCCAGACTAGGGGTCATACACGACCTCCTAACAAGTTGATTCTTATAACCGCCTATTTAGGGGTATGTACAGAAGGCCAGGAGCCCGTTAGGGTTTCACCCTCAGAAAAGGGTGACGCTAACAAGTCGTTGTTTACTCAGAAGAAAACGTGTCAGACCGACGAACGCGTTATACTTGAGAATTCTTGTAAACAGCCGATAGATTGCTTCGGACATAATGCTGATGAGTTGTACTATCGGGATGGGGGTACGAATAAACCTCGAAAGAAAAGTACCCGATGTACCAAACTTATCAGGGCAGTATTATCAGCTTGTAGCTACCCCAAGACCGCTCCACAGAGGGTCTCGGTGTTCCAAAGGCTTTCCTCTGAAGCGTCGAAACCCAAATCATGGCGTTTTCACAAAAGAAGATCGGTCATTCGAGATGACGAATTCCCAGAAGTTACCATTAACATGGTCAACCAGGAAAAGTCTCTGATGGTTTCAATCGGGTGCATCTCTAACTTTTCTCTAGGAAGAAGAGTCAATTCGGGAATAGCTCAATTAATGCCTCGGCACTAGCTAGAAGCTATAGGACCTAAACAATCCGCGATCACCATCAACATGGCTGATAAGGGAAAGTCTATTCGACCTTCTAATTATGATCCCCTCATATCGCATCGTCTGACCCGTTTGCGATCGGGAACCACTAGACGCATGGATTATCAAAGGATGAATAGAGGATTATCCTCAGATGACGAAGCATCAGACGCTTTCTCCGCAATTGCATCAAATGCTACTGTATCCAGCCAAGGCAATCCCGTGAAGCGCTCACCATCACTCCTGACCAAATAACTCAGATGATCAAAAATGCTCTCGCTAAGCAGAAAGAAGAGTTTAAGGTTGAAATAGAACTGAACATACGACGGATGAGGGAGTTACATGACCTGCAACTTCAAGCTTTATCAAGACAGATTGGCGAATCCAGGCATCACAACGTTGTAGTAGAACAAGTCAATACAATAGATAGTGATCCAGAATCGGATGAGACTATCAACATTGATATCCCTCCCGATAATAATAACGCTGGGGGTGGTCCTACCGAAGATAACAACGCTGGGGGTGGTCCCGTTGTTTCTCCCAAAAATCATTCAAAGCATGATACAGATGAGGATGAAAAGATGATGGATCTCGAAAGCAAAATCAACGCTCTGATGTCTGCTGAGGAGATAAAGAAGACCGGCATTCCATGTCCTTACCCAAGAGAGTGGGAGTCGATCCTGTATCCAGCCAAATTCAACCTGATTAACTTCATGCCGTTTGACGGGAAGGGCTCGCCCACTCAACATTTGATCTACTTCAAATCCCACTTGGGCATGATATCCGGTAATGAAACATTGATGGTTTGGTTATTCGTTAGCACCCTTCGCGTGCCTGCCTTCGATTGGTACCGCCGTCTCAAGCCTGGAAGCATCAATAGTTGGGATGATATAGAGAGCTCATTCCTCGGCAACTTCTTTGATGACGACGCTGAGGTATCCATTAGGACACTCTTCGATGAGAAGCAAAAAGACGGAGAAATAGTCGCCGACTTTGTTAAACGCTTCCGGAACAAGTCGATAAATTGCCGAGATCCGATCACGGAGGAATTCATCCTACAAACTTACCACAACAACCTCTCTTTTGACGTGTTGGGAATTATGGGATTAAACCCACCCAAGACTTGGAAAGATTTAAAGATGCACGGTGAATAAGCCGAACGCTTCCTCAGAAGGAAGAAGATCAAAAGAAACCAACAGTCAATGCTTGCTGTTGCTAGTGATAATAATCAGATGTCACAACAATAACCTCAAAAATAGCAAAGGGCTCTAGATCCGGGACTCCAAAAAGAGTACTCTTTTAAGGATGAGGAAGTTTCGGATATTTTCGAATACCTCCTGAACAACGGTGAGATTGAGCTGCCACCTATTAAAGATCAGGAGGGGACTAAGAGGATTATAGACCCAAATTAATGTACGTATCACAGGAGGGTTTGCCATCCTACTGAGATTTGTTTCGGTCTAAAGAACAAAATTCAAGCTCTAATCGACTCTGGCACCATAAAGCTAGAATAAGCCGAATGACGGTGCACCACTCCGACAAGTATAAGAGTATAAACTGCTCATTCCAACACTCCGACAAGTATAAGAGTATAAACTGCTCCTTCCGACACTCCGAAGAGTATACGAGTATAAACTGCTTCTCAATCCTCCAACCGGTATAAGAGGTTAAACTACTCCCTGATACCCCAATAGGTATATGAGTCTAAAGTGTTTCCTTTCTTTCATGAAAGTCCCTGGAGAGTGCCATGTCTGGTATTCTTAAGGATAACCCGATCATGAAACTGAGTAAAATGTAAGACCCAGTTTCGTGAAGAAAGCTGGGGGTGAATAATTCGTGTAACGGGAAGTTCCCGAGAGAATTCCATATAGTGTTTTCTTAGGGATAACCTGGTCAATATAAGAAGGTGATGAATAAGAAACTCCCACTCAAACTCCCACAACGTCTGTGCACTCAACATTCTCATTATTAGAGGCTGGACATAGTATTCAGAATTTTAATCTCGTGATCATTGACGATTATCAAACCCCTCCGTGTTAAGTATTTGTCATTTAACACCAAGAACCCCCTCTGAGTGACTTGTACAAGTCAACACTCCTACTGTGATTTGTACTCTCACTCCCACTGTCTACTTGGTCAAACCTTTAAACAGTTAGGACCACAACCAAAATCCCCTCTCGATTCCTTCTATGAGCGAGAGGTCCACAAATTAAACGATCAAACCTTTAAACAGTTAGGGTCGTCTCAAATTCCCATCTTGGTCAAACCATTAAACAGTTAGGACCACAACCAAAAGCCCTTCTCGATTCCTTCCATGAACGAGAGGTCCACAAATTGAACGATCAAACCTTTAAATAGTTAGGATCGTCTCAAATTCCCATCTTGGTCAAACCTTTAAACAGTTAGGACCACAACCAAAATCCCCTCTCGATTCCTTCTATGAGCAAGAGGTCCACAAATTGAACGATCAAACCTTTAAACAGTTAGGGTCGTCTCAAATTCCCATCTTGGTCAAACCTTTAAACAGTTAGGACCACAATCAAAATCCCCTCTCGATTCCTTCCATGAATAAAAGGTCCACAAATTGAACGATCAAACCTTTAAACAGTTAGGATCGTCTCAAATTCCCATATTGGTCAAACATTTAAACAGTTAGGACCATAACCAAAATCCCCTCTCGATTCCTTCCATGAACGAGAAGTCCACAAATTGAATGATCAAACCTTTAAACAGTTAGGGTCGTCTTAAATTCCCATCTTGGTCAAACCTTTAAACAGTTAGGACCACAACCAAAATCCCCTCTCGATTCCTTCCATGAACGAGGGGTCCACAAATTAAACGATCAAACCTTTAAACAGTTAGGGTCGTCTTAAATTCCCATCTTGGTCAAACCTTTAAACAGTTAGGATCATAACCAAAATCCCCTGTCGGTTCCTTTCATGAACGAGAGGTCCACTTTCAATTTGAGCAATCAAATCTATGAAAGTTAGGATTGCCTCCAACCTTACTTGGTCAAACCTACAAATAGTTAGGACCAAGACCGGAATGCCCCTTTCGATAAACGAAAGACTTTCATATTTTCCTATTCGGCCAAACCTATAAAAGTTAGGGCCGAAATTGGAATTTCACCTTAATAAATGAGGAATTCTTTTTTTGGATTAAGCAACCAATCCTATAAAAGTTAGGGTTGCTTGAATCTTTCTGTTTCTCGGAGTGGAGATCCTACTCCTAGTTTTACTTTTTCGGATTCTTAGGATGGAGATCCCACTTCGAGTTTCCTTGACAACTGGAGATAGAATATAAAATTCTTCCTCTTCGGTTTCGAGAGATGGAATATAAAATTCTTCCTCTCCTGTTTTTCGACACCATCCTTCAACTCCCAAAAGCCGTGCCTTACACGCGCGAGGAATTTTATCCCGAATCCTAAGTAGGGATAAGTCAACGCCTAACACGCGTTACCGGTTTAGTCTTTTATCGATTAAAGAAGACACCAGAATACCAATCTGGGGTATTTTATCCCGAAGCCTAAGTAGGGATGAGTCAGCGCTTAACCCGTGTTGCTGGGTGGTTCGTTCCTGTAAAAACGACCGAGTCTACGTATTCAGCATCGTAGCAATAAAAATCCATGCCTTTTATGCATAATAAATTTTATCCCGAATCCTAAGAAGGGATAAGTCAACGCCTAACACGCGTTGCCGGATAGTCTATTCCCGTGAGAAAGACGAAGTCTACGTATTCAATATCGTAGAACTAAAAGAGTTATCTCTTTTAGCACAACGTTACATGCGGAACAGACTTAAACAATCCACATGCAAGCCCGATTCAAACGGTAATCGGTAAAGGCACATCAAATCCGTTGATGGCTGAGGATTTGCCAAAAATCCTGAGTTTGCATCTGATACATGCTGCCGGGTAGTCTATTCCCATGAGAAAGATGAAGTCTACGTATTCAATATCGTAGTACTAAAAGAGTTAACTCTTTTAGCAAAACATCACATGCGAAATAGACTTAAACAATTCGCATGCTAGTCCGACTCAGACGGTAGTCGGTAAAGGCTCATCAAACCCGTTGATGGCTGAGCGTTTGCCAAAAATCCTATATATGCAAGAGTAATTGACGCACCAGCCCCATTAGTTGGTCTCGTGACTGGAGCATCCAACAACTTCGGGATAAGATCCATATATACAGATGAATCAGCTTTCATAGTTAGTCCTGCAGCTCCGACATTTAGGACCGCCATGCTCTAATGCCTTCAGAGCTTAAACTGTGTAGACTCTAGTAAATGTACGAGTATAAACTGTGTTAACAGCGATCAATTCGAAACCCTAGGTTGACGCTGGTCAACGCGTAACCCTAGGTCAATGCCAGTCAACGTGTTATGATAAAGGGTTAACGCTGGTCAACGCGTAACCCTAGGTCAACGCCAGTCAACGCGTTGCAATGAAAAGTCAACGTCGGGCGATCCGAAACCCTAGGTCAACACCGGTCAACGCACAACTATAGGTCAACGCCAACCAACATGTTGCACTAAAAAGTCAACACCGGGCGATCTGAAACCCTAGGTCAACACCGGTGAACGCGTAACCCTAGGTCAATGCAGATCAACGTGTTATGACGAAAAGTCAACGCCAAGCGATCCGAAACAACACCGTCCAATGTGTAACCCTAAGCCAATATATTATGGCAGAGGTAGTCAGTTCAAAGTCAACTCGACAACACGAACCAAAATCAACTCACCAGTTTTTGATTCAAGACTTCGACGACGGCCAGACGATAAAAGCAGCGCCGGGAGAACTTTAGCTATTCGTCAAAATATCGAACAGACTGAAAATCGAAGGAGTCAAGAATAAAAGGTAACTATAGGTCCTTTCATATCAACTAAAGGTTGGACCGATCACATCCAAAGTATTCTAGCCTCCTCTATAAAAGAATAAGGCTGAAACACTTTGGAGAGGGTATCTATAGGCATCTAAAATTACCTACGGGCCCTCACACGTAGCTCGAGGCACAGAGAAGATGATGAACATCGCTATTAGAGTTACAGAAGATCATTTGATGATGACAAACACATGAAGTGAGTCGACGGACCATACGAAGCAACGAAACTTCGGAATAACGGAAACAAGAGCTGATTGGTAGCCCCATGTCGCTTACGAAAGGCGGAACACCCCTCCTGTCCCATTTAATCCACATATTATTCAATTATGGGAGCCTATAGGTCTTCTCGTCGGCTTTCTAACGCATCTTGAACTGCGTAATTCTGAGTCCGGACGATAAATTTACGATAGAAACACACTCAACGTGCCAAAACCAAAAAGGCAAACCGAGACACCCCGGGGTGTATTGGCTTGGCCAAGACACTTACAAGTGTCTCGGCCAATCCGAGACACACATGAGTGTCTCGGCCAAGCCGAGACACTTCCAAGTGTCTCGGCCACGCCGAGACACCCACGGGTGTCCGTAGACCCGAAAAGCTATTTTTGGCAGTTTAGAGCTGTTTTTCGATCGTTAATCATCTTAATTTATTCCAACTGATCTGATAATGTGGTTAAGTGATTTCAACTGAAGATAAGTGGGAATCAACCGTTCCTATCTAAGGACAGGGCTCCTGAAGCGTATAAATACAGCCCCAGGGCCTTCATTTTTTCGGATCTGGAATTCTCGAGCGTCGGCGAAGCCCTGCCGAATTGAGGATTAAAGAGCCACGAATTTCAGAGAGGAGGAGGAGAGATCGGATTGAGTTCGTCAGCATAAAGAAGAGGAGCTCGTCAGATCTGCAGCCCAGTTCCTTCCTTGAGATCGCCCCATTGTGGTGATCTCGAGAAGAGTAGTTATCTCGCTGTTGCCGAGATAACTAGTTTGGTTTCTTGTTTCCTTTGCGAATCAACGAAGTCTCCGGATCTGATCTGATTGTTTGGTGGTCCACGGATATTAACGTTCCCGTCACAGGCTAAGATCCCACGCAAGCAGCGGGCGATAAACACCCGTTGTGCTATTTGACGAGAGTTGTAATTTTTATTTTCATTGTGTAAAGGTCATATAAAAAGACCGATCTTTTTGAACTTGTTGTAATGATCAAAGTTGTAATGAGTTATACAATGAAGAATACAATTTTCCACCCAAACAATTTGATAGGTTATACATATGAATTCTAGGATTACTATCTTGTTGTTGTACTTATCATGATTTTTATTTGGACTTAGATGATAATTTGATAGATTATACTTTTATTAAATGGTTTGATAGTCTATACTTAATAAATCTAAATTGAAATATGACAAAAAAAGAATAGTTTGTATTTAATAATTGAGATTAGCTAGTGGATTTAATTCTAGATTTCTCATATCTTTAATTGAACCATCCATCTTTTGTTTTCTTCATTTTTCTCTTTCTTTCTTTTTATTCTATTCTTTGATTCTTTCTTCTCTTCGCTCATATTCAATTTATTGTTACTTGCACATATTCAAAACAATCACTCTCACTCATCATAACTCTCACACTTATTCTTTAATTCTATTTTGTCACGCACACAACATAAGAACCAATTCTAATAATCTCTTAAAATCACCTTCCTCGTGGGATCGATAACTTTTTATACTATAACTTGATCAATTGTGCACTTGCAATTTTGGTACATAATTATGTCGCATCAAGTTTTTGGCGTCGTTGCCGGGGAGCGGCGCTAAGTAGGATTTTATTATTTTGGTTCTTTAACTTGTGTGTTTTCTTGTGAAGGAACCGCTTGGAGCTTAAAAATCTTGGATTGTAGATCAAGAACTTAGAGAATTGCTTTTAGGTAACTCTTCTTTCTAGTGTTTTTAATTCCACCCTTTTTAGTTAGCTTCACAATTAGAGACAATTAGGATTTAAAAAAAAAGATTTTATTTTTGTTGACCATAATAAAATTCACCTTTCACTTGGACATTAACTAACAAGATAATAAATTCAAACAAGATCTTTCTTCTCACATTTGATTGTTGTTGACCATAATTAAAAAAAAGATTTTTTTTCCATCCTTTTTAGTCGTTTTTAATTTCTAGGGTTGCATTTCATATAGTTAGTAGGAATTCACCAAAAGTGATTGTAGCACTTGATTTGGCACATGCTTAAAACATTCTTAAGGGTAAAACCTCCTAATCAAGATAAGGTAAGGGATTTCACCACCCTTTCCTTAACCCACAAATCACTAATTCCTCACTTCACAAACCCAAGCCTCCTAAAACTCATTAGACGTTGGCCCCTAAGGACTCAAGCTCAATAAGGAACAAGAAATCTCTAAGTGAATCGGTTTAAGTTTTCTTGGATTAGTTGGTGTCTAAGGCAAGGTTTAGGGGTTACGTAAAGCGCTCCGCAAGGAACGAGATACTTAATTGATCTTTGATCACCATCTAGTACTATCTGTACCTGGCTAACTACCCGGGTAAAACTTTAATCTTTTTACTTTAGGAGTTTTTGGTTAGGAGCTGGTCTAGTAGAGTTAGGCTAAACCCTAGAATTATAGTGATTAAAAAGTGATTGCTTTGATTTGTTTTAGTTAGGATTTTTCTTTATCCTTTTCTTCTCATAAAAAACTAATTTTCTTTGTTTCCTTTAAAAAAATTATTATAAAAAAAGTTGTTTTGGTGTATGCAAACGTGGGTTAGGGATAATTCTTATTGTTTAATCCGTGTTGAACCAATCCAAGAAATAGCAAATCAACCCGTTCTCCAGGATATGTGTTACCCCACCAGAAATGCAATTCCATCTGGCATAAGGCTTCCCGAGGCAAATGGAGCAAATTTCGAGCTTAGACCGCATTACATAAACATGCTTCCTAAATTCCTTGGAAATAAAACAGAAGATGCATATATTTTTATCTCAGAATTTGAGGAAGTGTGTATTATGATTAAAATGAGAGAATTAACCGAAGATGCGATTAAGCTCAGATTTATTCCATTTGCTCTTAAGGACAAAGCTAAAAAATGGTTATACAGCTTACCGATAAATTCCATCTCAACTTGGGAGGAATTTGTCACCATTTTTCTCAAAAAGAATTTCCCAATTCATAAAACGGTAAAGTGTAGGAACAGTATTCAAAACTTTAAAATTATTCCAGGGGAGCCATTCTGGAAATATTTTGACCGATTTAAAGATATTTTGATCTAATGTCCTCATCATGGTCTCAAGAAATGGCAATTATGCCAAGTCATATATGAAGGATTGGACTATCTTCAAAAACATCATTAGAATCGATGTGTTAGGGAGATTTTATGAGGAAAAACGCTGATGAAGCTTGGGAATTCCTAGAGAGTCCATCCAAGAAAACAATGCAGTGGGAACACTGTGATGACAAGGTTTCATCAGTTTTCTAATCTAAGTATAGTGGTCTTTCCCTGGAGACAAACATTACTTCTGAAGCGAAGATGGCGATGATTCTGTGGAGGTTAGAAGCCTTAGAAATTAAGGAACGAGCTCCAGCTCAAATCAATCATGTTTCTACCCCGGGATGTCATAATTGTCAGTCTCCTACCCACGTTTTAGAGGAATGCCCTCTCCTAGGATACAACATTGCATAAAACTGATGAACGCTGCATTCTAGCACCCTAGAAATGATCCATTTTCTCCAACCTACAATCCAGGTTGGAGAAATCATCCCAACTTTGCATAGAATCAAGGAAATTCTCTCGGAAATCAAACTTTATTCCTGCGTCGAACCCACAATTCCCTAGGGGAAATACACTTCCGTTCAACGCACCAAACAATTTCCAACAAGCTAACCCATCTTTTCCAACCCAACATCCTCATCCTCACCAGCCTACAAATCCTTCAAATTCTGATCATGACAAACGTTTGAGTGTCTTAGAAAAGGGTTTAGAAGCTATGATCAAAGCTTCTACACAAACTACCAACATGTTGACCCAGTCATCCACCATTCTAAATTCCTTTATGCAAAGAACCGGCCAAGTGCTCAACTCGAATACTCAAGCCATAGTCCAGTTAGAAACCCAACTTGGGCAACTAGCCACTTCCGTGAGCGAGAGAGAGAAAAAAAATTTCCAAGTCAACCTATTGCAAAACCTAAAGACAATAGATCCAATTTATCCCAACCAGCCAATGTGAATGCAGTTCACACTTTGAGATCAGGAAAACAGATAGACAACCAAGTTAGAATACCACCGAATCAAACCCCTTGTCCCTTCTAACACATTCCTTCTGATGACCAAAATGTTGAACATGAGATTGAGCCTGATCTAGATAGGTTTAGGCCCGTTGTCCCCTTTCCAGATAGACTCAAACCTAGGAAAAACTCCCCACAGGTTATGAAAATCCTAAAAACTTTTAAACAAGTCACGATCAACATCCCTCTCCTAGATGCAATCGAACAAATCCCCTCTTATGCAAAGTTCTTGAAAGACGTATGCACTAAGAAAAGAATCACCAATGTCCCTAAGAAAGTCTTCTTAGCTGCCAACCTTAGTGAAATTTTTTCAAAACCCATGCCTTTAAAATATAAGGACTCTGGTTGTCCCACAATTCTATGCGTCATAGGTAATACTCACATTAATAAGGCACTTCTAGACTTGGAAGCCAGTGTTAACCTCCTTTCTTATTCAGTCTATCAACAGCTAAGTATAGGAGAACTTAAACCGACAAGATGCACTCTACAATTAGCTAATAGATCCGTGAAAATTCCCAAATGAGAGGTAGAGGATGTTCTGACCAAGGTTGGAGAGTTCATTTTTCCTGTTGATTTTATTGTCTTGGAAACGCAACCCATTTCCAATCTCAAAAGTCAAATCCACGTCATTCTAGGAAGACCGTTCTTAGCCACCTCAAATTCTTTGATCAATTGTAGAACCGGTCAAATGAAACTATCTTTTGGGAATATGACTGTTGACCTCAATATCTTCAACCTAGGAAGGCAGCCTAGTGATCCATCTGATTAACCCATGGAAGTGAATTTTATTCAGGGAATATCCAGTGAACAACAAGAGGGAGAGTGTGCGTCAGATTCCAGTGCATCTGACTTAATGTTTGTAGAGTCTTCTGATGACGAACTAGAGTTAGATCCGCTGGTCAATCATGTTTCTACTGTTAGCTAGCAACGAGAACCTTTGGAGATAAAACCCCGAGTCTAGCTTCGCCTATCTGTGGAGGAACCCCCTAAGTTAGAGCTCAAACCTCTACCTGAAAATCTAGAGTATGCCTACTTAGGGAAGAAGGATTCTTTACCAGTCATTATTTCTTATGACTTAACTACCAGTCAAAAGGAAGCTCTCTTAGATGTTTTAAGAGAGAATAGGGAAGCCATTGGATGGACAATGGCTGCTATCAAAGGGATTAGTCCAACCATTGTTCAACACCAAATCCATTTGATAGATGATGCCAAACCTACTAGAGATCCTCAACATCGGTTAAACCCAGTGATGAAAGAAGCTGTTAGAAAAGACATTCTGAAATATCTCGATCATGGGATCATTTATCCTATTTCTGATAGTTCATGGGTGAGTCCGGTCCAAGTTATTCCAAAGAAATCTGGGATCACCGTGATCCAAAATGAGGCTAATGAGCTGATTCCCACTCGGATCCAAACTGGATGGCGAGTTTACATTGACTATCGAAAACTCAACTTAGCCACTCGGAAAGATCACTTCCCTCTTCCATTCATTGACCAAATGTTAGAGCATTTAGCAGGACATGAGTTCTATTGTTTCTTGGATGAATATTCAGGTTACAATCAAATCCCTATCGCTCCCGAAGATTAGGAGAAAATCACCTTCACTTGCCCGTATGGAACATTCGCATACCGACGTATGCCTTTTGGCCTGTGTAACGCACCAGCCACATTCCAATGCTGCATGATCAGTATTTTTTTTGATATGGTAGTGAGATTTTTAGAAATTTTGCATCATCTTAAACTGGTCCTAGAACGGTGTAGGGAGAAAAATCTGACTCTCGATTGGGAAAAATATCATTTCATGGTCAAACAAGGTATTATCTTAGGACATGTAGTTTCCAATAGGGGAATCGAAATGGACAAAGCTAAGGTAGATCTCATTTCTAATCTCCCTCCTCCTAAAACTGTCAAAGATGTCAAATCGTTTCTTGGTCATGCTAGTTTTTACCGATGTTTCATCAAGGATTTCAGCAAAATTGCTAGACCCTTGACTAATCTCTTAGCTAAGGATACATCATTTGTCTTCTCTCTCGACTGCCTCAAAGCTTTTGAATATCTGAAAAAGGAGCTGACCACAGCTCCTATCATTCATGCACCGGACTGGACCTTACCCTTCAAACTGATGTGTGATGCATCCGATTCTGCGATTGGTGCTGTTTTAGGACAGCGGTTTGATGGAAAACCATATGTGATCTACTATTCCAGTAGGACTCTAAATGATGCCCAGTAAAATTACTCTGTCACAGAAAAAGAGTTTTTAGCGGTAGTCTTTGCCTTAGAAAATTTTAGGTCCTACCTCATCGGTTCCTTAACCAAAGTTTTCACAGATCATACCACACTAAAGTATCTTTTGACCAAAAAGGATGCTAAAGCATGACTCATTAGATGGATTCTCCTACTTTAAGAGTTTAACATTCAAATTCTTGACATAAGAGGAACAGAGAACCCGTAGCAGATCACCTCTCTCGACTCCCGAATTCACCAACATCAACCGTCCTTATCAATGAACATTTTCTAGATGAGCAACTCTTACAAATCCAATCTGTTCCATGGTTTGCCGACATCATGAATTACATAGTCATGAAACAGATCCCTTCTCATTGGTCTAAACAGGATAGATCCCGTTTTCTCTCCCAAGTAAAATACTTTTACTGTGATGATCCATATCTGTTCAAATACTGTCCTGATCAAATTTTTTGGAGGTGTGTTCCCACTGAAGAAACTAGGAGTGTTCTATCCTTTTGTCATGAGCAAGCATGTGGGGGCCACTTTGGCCTAAGAAAAACAACCGAAAAAATTCTTTAATGTGGGCTATACTGGCCCACTCTTTTTAAGGATTCATACGAGTTTTGCAAAACATGTAACCACTGTCAGATTTTAGGGAAAGTCACTAGAAGAAATATGATGCCCTTACAACCCATCTTATCTGTTGAACTTTTTGATTTGTGGGGTATCGATTTCATGGGTCCATTTCCAAATTCCTTTGGAAATGTTTATATTCTAGTAGCCATTGAATACATGTTAAAATAGGTTGAGACAGTAGCTTGCAAAACTAATAACAACACGGTCGTTGTCAAGTTTTTGAAAGAGAACATTTTTGCACAGTTTGGAGTACCCCGAGCGATCATCAGTGATAATGGTACACATTTTTATAACCGTTCTTTTGAGTCTTTGATGAGAAAATATTCAATCACACACAAATTGTCAACTCCTTATCACCCCCAAACCAGTGGACAAGTAGAGGTCACAAATAGGCAGATCAAACAAATCTTAGAAAAAACAGTTAATCATAACATAAAAGATTGGTCTGTAAAATTATGTGATGCTCTGTGTGCATATAGAGCAGATTTCAAGGCAAATTTGGGGATGTCACCATACAGACTGGTGTTTGGGAAAGCTTGTCACCTACCAGTGGAGTTGGAGCATCGAGCAATGTGGGCGATTAAACAGTTGAATTTTAACTCAGACTCGACAGGTAAGAACAGATTGCTCTAAATAAATGAGTTAGAAGAAATTCAAAATGATGCATATATAAACTCAAAAATTCACAAAGAGAAAACCAAGATTTTTCATGACAAATCAATTTTACGAAAAAATTTCTCCAGGAAAAAAAATTTTATTGTACAATTCAAAATTGTATCTTTTTCCTGGGAAATTGAGATCAAGATGGACAGGTCTATTTATTGTAAAAAAAGTTTTCTCACATAGGGCTGTCGAGATAGAAAATCCTAAAAATGGTGACATTTTCAAAATTAATGGTCAATGTCTAAAA
>BQKN01000438.1:287490-302628 GCA_022839385.1 Asparagus kiusianus | reverse complement strand
TGAGAACTGAAATCTTTGATTCTTCGTTCTTTCGACTCGCTTCACGCTCCATCCTGTGCTCCGCCGTGTCGTTTCACACCACTATTCTCAAGATATCATGAGAATCACATATCCTCAAGCTTCCATGATGATCATTTTTCCGAAGAGAAGATACACCCGTATCACTCACTTACGGATAATGTGAACAACTATACAAAATTGTTGTTGGATTTGGCGAACGTGGATGAGAAGATATCGGATGAGTACAATATGATTATTTTGTTAGGCTCATTACTGGATGAGGATTTTGATACCTTTGTGCTCACATTGTTTCATTGTAGATATTCCATCACATATAGTGAAATGACTAATGCATTGACGAATTTTGATTTAAGGAGGAAGGATAAAAAATCTTCCAGAGCTAGCACTTCAGGAGAGGTATTGTCGATGAAAGGTAGGAGTCCCTATGCGTGAGGTGGCAACAAAGGCTGGTCAAAGTCAAGAGGCCACTACCAATTAGCGAAGAACCAGTATGCTTTCTGCAAAGAACAATGATATTGGAAGAGAGATTGCCCGAAACTCAGAGAGAAGGATAATAGCAAGAAGAAGGGCCTGAAGGCAAATGAGGTGAATGTCGCTAGAGGTGATGATTTTGACGATTCATGTTTTTCTCTATTGATTACTCCAGAGGTTAATTATGTTAATGCATTGGATTGGATGTTGGATTCCTGTGCTACTTGTCATGTGACTCCCCGACGAGATTGGTTTGCATCTTTTGAGAAACTCGATAGGGGATATGGTGGTCATAGGAAACGATCAGTCCTATAGCATTTATGGGATAGGTACCATCAGGATTCAGATGCATGATGGATCTGTTCGTGAGTTGAATAAAGTGAGATTTGTTCCTCAGCTGAAAAAGAACCTTATTTTCGTTGGAGCTTTGGAGGCAAAGGGATTCAAGGTGACTTTTGAGAGCGATGTAGTAAAAATTACTAAGGGGTCTTTAGTAGTGATGAAGGGAGTCTACGGTAGGAATCTTTATTGTTTGAAAGGAAGCACCGAGATTGGCCAGATAGCTTCAGTTGTTTCAGAGACGGACGCAAGCAGACTTTGGCACTACATATTGGGGCACACAAGTAAAAAGTTATTGCAGGTATTGTGCAAGTAAGGGCTATTGTAGGGAGCCAAGAATGGGAAGGTTGGATTCTGTGAGCATTATGTTCTTGGAAAGAAGACTAAGGTGAATTTTGGGATAGTCGTTCATAGGACGAGAGGCATTTTAGACTACATGTACACAGATGTTTGGGGTCCCCCCAAGACGGCATCACTTGGTGATCGACATTGGTTCATCACGTTTGTTGATGATTATTCTATGTGCTATTGGATGTACATCACGACGAAGAAGAGTGAAGTCCTAGAGATATTTGTGGAGTGGAAAAGAAGATTGGAATTGTAGATAGGGAGAAAGATCAAGACGTTAAGATTCGACAATGGCGGCGAGTACACTTCAGACCCTTTTCAGTACCTATGTTGAGACAAGGACATAGAGAGACGCTTCATAGTTAGTCGTACATCGCAACAGAATAGGGTGAGAGAGAGGTTAAATCGGTCTTTACTGAAGAAGGTTTTGATGTTTGTTATCGCAAAGTGGTTTGGAGAAGATCTTTTGGGCTGAGACACTTTTATATACGAGCCACCTCATTAATAGGCTACATTCATCTACGATTAAAGGAAAACCCTATGGAGATATGGTCGAGAGAGCCAGCACATGACTATGATCAACTTAAGGTATTTGAGTGCCCTGTATTTTATCATGTCAGAACTGATAAATTGAAACCTCGAGCTAAGAAGACCATATTTGTGGGATTCAAGCGTGGTATGAAAGGATACAAGTTTTAGGATCCAGTTGAGAAAAAGATTGTACTGAGTAGAGACGTCACATTTGATGAGACTTCGCTCTTGAAGCCTACCAGCTCTTATCTGGTGGAGAGCACCCCGATAGAGGAGATATCGCAGGTGGTGGAGATTGATACAACTCCACATTGTCTAGATGGGACCATATCTATTAGAGTGCCACTGATGTAGCGCCAGGCAAACACATTGATGATTTGGAGGATACAGGTACAACATTTTTTCCATGATTGATAATCTCTCCTTTCAAATAAACGGGCCTCCGCTTGAGCTTCCAAAGATAAAGGTACATGAACAGCACTTGATGTTGGGCGATCTAGTTCTGAGAGCAGGATCAGGGACCGACAGTTCAGGTTTAGGATTCTATTACAATTTGAAGACTGAGGAGAGACATACGGTAACCAGCGAGGTATACAGATACAGTGATTGCGTATGCACTTTCGATAGAGAGTGTCAATGAGATGGTTCCTACTATATTCAGAGAGGCTGAGCAAAGTTCAAAGGCTGATTTGTGGCAGGAGGATATGTGAGAGGACGTGGAGTCTCTTCAGAAGAATGACATATGGGATCTTGTCGAGCTTCCAAAGGGGGCAAAAGGTAATTAGTTGCAAATGGGTGTATACCAAGATGGAGGACATTCATGACACTGTTGGACCCTAGAGGGGGGTGATTAGGGTCAAGAGGCTATAATTATGCAATAAAATTAAGACAAACAAACCACAATATTCTAATGCAATCAAAATAGAGGAGATAGTGTTAGGAATCATTATCCTGTGACGCGCGATGTGTTAACAAGGTTTGGTCCGCTGACCTACGTCCCCGCTCCCCACTCTCGAGGAGAAATCCACTACACAATCCGGTTTGTAAGTTGGAACTTCGTCTACACAGCGATTCCCTCACGATCTCACACTATATAGTTTGATCTACACAAGATCACACTCCCACACAATTTGATCTACACAAGATCATACTCTCAAGATAGTAGAAATGATGTAAGACTCTCTCTTTACAATGTCCTATGGCAAAGAGAAGGAGCACACTGAAGCTGGGAAGTGAACACACAAAACTCAGAAAGAACAAGTTTGAAAATTTTGCTCAGGAAAAAAAACAATGTTCTCTGGTTTTTGCAAAAAGCTGGGACTCTTTGAAGAAGAAGAAGAAGAGTTTAAATAGGTGAAAACCAACTGTCTAAACTCAAAACCTAATCCCCTAAAATCAGGAACACGGTTTGTAAACAATCTAAAAGAGATTGTGTGCAGACGGCGCAGAAATCGAAAACAAAGAGCCGTTTGAAAACACTTGGCGGTCGACCGACGAATTTGCGGTTGACCACGATCCAGATCGGAAACAGAGAAAACAAGCAGAGACTTCTTCGGTCGACCGATGGAAATTTCGAGCTCTCGGTCGACCGCGACGGTCGACTGACAAACTCTCTGCTGCCCACTGACGAATGAACACAGGTGCGGTCGACTGGTGCAGTCGACCGTATTCTGATACATTCCAAAAAACTGTTTTTGACACACTTTAACAATTTGTAAAATATTCATTTGACTTCTAAAAATTATGAAACTTTGTAAAATATTTTTAATACAAAAAATAAATTGTTTAGAAAAGGAATTTTGCAAGTAGGTCCTCATACTTGTAAGAAATAGTATGTTATGAAAAAAACTTAAAAACATAAGTATAAAAACGTGTGTGTGATATCCCAATAGCTTTAAGTGAAATCGATAACTTTTTACCTACATTCTAGCATTAGAGAGAAAATTAAAAACTAGCTAATATCCTCACATAGAATACAATTCTTGAGTTTTGATATAGCTTGAGTTGGATGAAGCTTCTATATGAATTTGTTGTTCTTGAAATAACATTGCTTCATCACTATGCCTCCTCCTCCTTTGGATATCATCGTTGTAGCGCATATTCCATCCAATCCTCCAATTGTGGCACTAACAAGCTTGATATATAAATTCACTATATTTGTACTCAATAAGCCATTAGTACCGATAATGGTGGTTGTAAAACATCATCAAAACATAAGGGCTAACAATCTCCCCCTTTTTGATGATGACAACCAACCATTTTATAAGAGCAAAAATAAAATAGCTTATAGATAGGTGTTCCCCCTATCTATGAGCTCCTCCTAAGTATATGCAGCAAATGAGGAGATTTCTCTCCCCCTTTGTCACCATCAAAAATGAGGTAAAGAGAAATGCAAGCTAAACAAGCAAACCATGTAGAACTTCACATAGTGCATAAGCCCAAACCATTTCTTATGCGACAAAAATCATCCTCTCCAAGAGGCTTAGTAAATATATCCGCTAATTGAGATTTTGTGTCAACAAAGACTAAGGATACATCTTGTCTCTCTACATGGTCGCGTAAGAAATAATGGCGCACATCAATATGCTTGGTTCTAGAATGCAAAACTGAATTTTTGGAAATATTTATAGCACTTGTGTTATCACAAAAATTTTTAATATGTTGAAAATTCAAATCATAATCAACTAAGCTTTGTTTCATCCACAAAACTTGAGCACAACATAAGCCGGCGGCAATGTATTCCGCTTCTGTAGTGGACAATGCAACACAATTTTGTTTCTTGGAAGCTCAAGAAACAAGTGAATTTCCTAGGAATTGGCATGTTCCACTAGTACTCTTGCGATCTACCTTACATCCGGCAAAGTCGGCATCACAAAAACCATATAAATCAAAAGAGGTGCTTTTTGGATAAAATAAACCGAGATTAAAAGTTTCATTAACATACTTAATGATCCTTTTAACCGTAATTAAATGAGATGTTTTTGGAGATGCTTGAAAACGTGCACATGCACACACACTAAACATAATATCGGGTCTACTAGCGGTAAGATAAAGAAGACTACCTATCATACCTCGGTATAGTTTTTGATCCACGACTTCACCACTCTCATCCGCATCAAGCTTAACACTAGTACTCATGGGAGTAGGCGCATGTTTAGAGTTCTTCAAATTGAATTTCTTCACCAATTCCTTAGCATACTTGCTTTGAGAAATGAATATCCCATCCTTAGTTTGCTTGACTTGGAACCCGAGAAAGAATATAAGCTTTCCCATCACACTCATCTCAAAATGATCTTGCATAACCTTAGAAAATTCCTTGCACAAAGATTCATTAGTAGCACCGAAAATGATATCATCAATATATATTTGAACTAAAATAAAATCATTTTTCATTTTTCTCAAAAAAAGAGTGTTATCAATTGTTCCTTTTGAAAAACCATTTTTAACAAGAAAACTAGAGAGACGAGCATACCAAACTCTAGGAGCTTGTTTCAACCCATATAAAGCTTTTTGAACCCGGTAAACATGATTAGAAAAAACTTGATCTATGAAACCGGTGGGTTGCTCAACATATACTTCCTCTTCTATAAAACCATTTAAAAAGACACTTTTAACATCCATTTGAAACAATTTGAAGTTTTTAAAGCTAACAAATGCCAAAAACATCCTAATAGATTCCAACCTTATAACCGGTGCAAAGGTTTCATCATAGTCTATACCCTTCTCTTGATTGTATCATTGGGCAACCAAACGAGCTTTATTTCTAGTAACAATACCATATTCATCAAGTTTGTTTCTAAAAACCCATTTAGTACCAATTACACTAGCATTGTTAGGTCTAGGAACTAATTTCCAAACATCATTTCTTGTAAAATTATTTAGTTCTTCATGCATAGCCAAAACTCAAAATTTATCATTTAAAGCATCATTAATCTTTTTAGGTTCTAGTTGAGATAAGAAGGCAACATTACCACACTCACTCAAAGCTTTTGAGCAAGTAACAACTCCTTGTGAAGGGCTCCCAATTATTTGTTCCTTTGGATGGTTTGATGCGAATTTTCAAGCTTTAGGGAGTTCAACTTGTTCATGAGCATTAGAGCTATCCACATCCTTTTGAGCTTCTATAGAGAGAGTATCATTGATTTGTAAAAAGTCTAATCCTCCCTTAACATCATCATCATCATCATCTTTCCTAGGTAAAACAACTTGAGAGCCAACATTAATTTCATCAAAAGTAACGTTTATAGATTCTTCAACAACGAGACTTCGTTTATTGAAGACCCTATAAGCCTTACTTCGAGGTGCATAACCTAAAAAAATACCAACATCAATTTTGGAATCAAATTTATCATGGTGATCTTTTGTATTTAAAATAAAATATTTGCAACCAAAGATACGAAAATAACCAATAAAAGGAGTTTTTCCATAAAAAAGTTCATAAGGAGTTTTCTTAAGCTTTGGTCTAATCAAAACACGATTTAAAACATGGCAAGCCATATTGACGGTTTCCGCCCAAAAATATTTTGGCAAATCAAAAGAATTTAGCATAGTGCATGTCATCTCTTGTATGGTGCGATTTTTCCGTTCAATAACACCATTTTGTTGTGGTGTTCTAGGAGCGAAAAACATGTGAGTTATACCATGATGAGCACAAAATTCAAAGAAACAGTCATTTTAAAATTCACCTCCATGATCACTTCTCATTTTCACAACTTTTAAATCTTTTTCATTTTTAATTCGTTTGACATGATTAGAAATTTCTTCAAAACAATTATTTTTATTTGCAAGAAATATTGTCCATGTAAAACGAGAAAAATCATCAATAATCACAAAAATATAGTGTTTCCCTCCAAGAGAGGTAACACGCATAGGACCAAACAAATCAAGATGAAGTAATTGCAAAGGTTTAGAAGTCGATACCTCATTGATGGATTTGAAGGAAGATTTTGTTTGTTTACCTTTGGCACGATCCTCACATGTGGTATCTTTGATGAAGTGCAAGCTAGGTAACCCTTTTATAAGATTTTTTTAGACAATTTTGATATTAATTCCATATTTGCATGTCCAAGTCTCTTATGCCAAATCCAAGGGTTTTCATCAATTGCCGCAAGGTACTTCACATCTTGAGTCACTAATTCATTCATCTTAAAAATATACACATTAGATTTGCGATTAGCAATAAAAATAATTTTTTTATTCATACTAATGATGCATTTATTCTGTTTAAAGGAAATATCAAAACCTTTATCACTCAATTGGCTAATGCTAAGAAGATTGTGGTTCAAACCATTTACCAAATAAACATCTTTTATTACGGGTGAGGGTTTCTTACCAATAGAACCAACACCAATGATTTTACCTTTCTCACCACCACCGAAGGAGATGCTACCTCCTTCAATCCTTGATAGGGTTGCAAATAACTCTTTGTTGCCCGTCATATGATGTGAGCAACCACTATCAAGGTATCACATCTCCTTACGTTATTGCCGTGATGTTCCCTACAAGAGATGAAGATGAAGATGTAGTAGCTTTAGGTACCCAAGTCTTGGGTCCTTGGTGGTTAGTAGTCTTGGTACCTTTTGGTACCCACATCATTCCATAAAAATCATGGTTATTTTTAATCCTACAATGAGTAGAAATATGTCCATGTTTCATACAATATGTGCACACAAAATTTCTCTTGTGTGTATGAGCATGAGATCTATGAAATCTATTTCTACCATAATGATTATAATTATCATAAGCATGAGTGGGTCTAGTCCTACCACTCTCAATTTCTAGTCTTTCAATCTTTGATCTTAATTGCTTATTCGCGAAATCGAGATCTCCTAGCAATTCATCTTTTAGTGCAAGAGAGGTTGTTAATTGTTCTAGTTTAATATCACAAGAAGCATACAATTTTTTAAAAGAAGAGTATTCTTTTGACATTCTCTTAAATTCAAAGTTCAATTCTTCTAGAGCCGTAGCTATGTCACATTGCATGTAGAAAGATTCACTTTCGGTCGCGGATATTACCTCTTGTTCATGGGCCATGAAACAAATGTTGGGGTCATGAAGAGCAAGTTTGGCTCCTTCTTCATTGCTATCCGAATCACTTGGTTCGGATTCTTCCCATCCGGCATACATAGCATTCTTCTTCTTGTACTTCATGTACTTCTCCTTGAGCTTGGGGCAATCCTTAGCGATGTGGCCCGGTTCATTGCATTCGAAACATTTTTCTACACGTGAAGAAAATTTGTTGTTAGATCGGGGGTTAAACTTTTTATTCATTTTTATGAGTCTAGAGATTCTTCTAGAGAGATGAGCCACTTCTCTAGAAAAATCCACTTTACTATCCGATGACGGAGAGGAGTAATCACTAGCTCCTTTGAGAGCTATGGTCTTCAATTTTGGTGATGGCTCCTCAACTTCTTGTGAGGGTACTTCCTCCTTCTCCTTCCCCTTGAGCTTCTTCTCATGGACCTTGAGCTTTTCGATGAAGCCATCGAGAGGTAAAGTGGTAAGGTCATGAGCTTCTTCTATTGCCGTCGCCTTGGGTTCCCACATCGGAGTCAATGATCAAAGAATCTTATAGTTCATCTCTTGAATAGTCAATTTCTTGTCAAGACCATGCAATTCATTGATAATGTTAGTGAAACGAGAAAACATAGCATCAATTGATTCATTTGGAAGCATTTGAAATAACTCATATTCATGCATAAGTCCACTAATCTTGGATTCCTTAACTTGGGGGGTTCCTTCATGTGTAATACACAATTTCATTCATATTTCGTATGCGGTTGCACACGTGGAAACCCTATTATACTCGTTGGGGGGAAAGACCACAAATTAAGGCATTCATAGCCTTAGCATTGAGATTGGCTTGGTGTCTTTCTCCATCGGTCATGTTCCCGACTTTGGACTTCTCTACATACTTCTTCTCTATGAGCTCTAGGATGTCAAGATCAATGCAACGAAGGTAAATTCTCATCCTAGCCTTCCAATAAGCAAAATTACTACCGGTGAAGAGAGGTGGTCTAGTGGTGGATTATCCTTCTAACATATGCACATTCATTGAAGCCTCCATAAGATCTTTTCTCTAAGGTGATTAAACCAAAAACTAATATAAAGACCAAGATCTGATACCAATTGTTGCACCCTAGAGGGGGGTGATTAGGGTCAAGAGGCTATAATTATGCAATAAAATTAAGACAAGCAAACCACAATATTCTAATACAATCAAATAGATGAGATAGGGTTAGGAATCGTTATCATGTGACGCGCGATGTGTTAACGAGGTTCGGTCCGCTGACTTACGTCCCCGCTCCCCACTCTCGAGGAGAAATCCACTACACAATCCGGTTTGAAAATCGGAACTTCGTCTACACAGCGATCCCCTCACGATCTCACACTACATAGTTTGATCTACACAAGATCACACTCCCACACAGTTTGATCTACACAAGATCACACTCTCAAGATAGTAAAAATGATGTAAGACTCTCTCTTTACAATGTCCCTATGGCAAAGAGAAGGAGCATACTGAAGCTGGGAAGTGAACACACAAAACTCAGAAAGAACAAGTTTAAAAATTTTGCTCAGGAAAAAAAAACAACGTTCTCTGGTTTTTACAAAAAGCTGGGACTCTTTGAAGAAGAAGAAGAAGAAGAGTTTAAATAGGTGAAAACCAGCTGTCTAAACTCATAACATAATCCCCTAAAATCTGAAAGAGATTGTGTGCAGACGGCACAGAAATCGAAAACAAAGAGCCGTTTGAAAATTCTTGGCGGTCGACCGACGAAATTTACGGTCGACCGCGATCCAGATCGGAAACAGAGAAAACAAGCAGAGACTTCTCCGGTCGATCGGTGCGGTCGACCGATGGAAATTTCGAGCTCTCGGTCGACCGCGGCGGTCGACCGACAAACTCTCTGTTGCCCACTGACGAATGTCGACCGATGCGGTCGACCGGTGCGGTCGACCGTATTCTGATACATTCCAAAAAACTGTTTTTGACATACTTTAACAATTTGTAAAATATTCATTTGACTTCTAAAAATTGTGAAACTTTGTAAAATATTTTTAATACTAAAAACAAATTGTTTAGAAAAGGATTTTTGCAAGTAGGTCCTCATACTTGTAAGAAATAGTATTTTATGAAAAAAAAACTTAAAAACATAAGTATGAAAACGTGTGTGTGATATCCCAATAGCTTCAAGTGAAATCGATAACTCTTTGCCTACATTCTAGCACTAGAGAGAAAAATAAAAACTAGCTAATATCCTCACATAGAATACAATTCTTGAGTCTTAATATAGCTTGAGTTGGATGAAGCTTCTATATGAATTTGTTGTTCTTGAAGTAACATTACTTCATCACTATGCCTCCTCCTTCTTTGGATATCATCGTTGTAGTGCTATTCCATCCAATCCTCCATTTGTGGCACTAACAAGCTTGATATATGAATTCACTATATTTGTACTCAATAAGCCATTAGTACCGATAATGGTGATTGTAAAACATCATCAAAATATAAGGGCTAACAGGCACTTCAGTGAGGTTCAAAGCTATATTAATAGCGAAGAGTTATGCACAGGAAGAAGACATTAACACAATGAAATCTTTTCTCTGCTGGTGAAGCACTCTTAGATTCGGATCTTGCTAGCTTTTGTGGCACAATATGGTTTGAAATTGGATCAGTTGGATGTGAAAACGGTTTTTTTCCATGGTGATCTTGATGAAAAAATTTATATGACTCAGCCATTGGGGTTTCAAGCTGCCATAAAGGAGAAATTGATGTGCAGATTGAAGAAATCGCTATACGGGTAGAAGCTTGTTGCGGATTTACGCTAGTTGAGGCCTTTCGAGGCCATTTGGATGAACTACGGGCGGTTTGATCCCATAAGGAAGGGGTACGTAGGCAACCACATTGATGCAGTCAGATTTGGATAGACGACACATTGGTGCTTTTGTTGGTGTCAACTCAGTTTTGTGAACACTTCGCTGAGGTGGAGAATTATTGATAGCAGGTTATTAGGCGAAACAGGATTCCTAATCTGTTTTGGTTTTAGGGTTATTGAGATTCCTAGTCTGTTTCGATTTTGGTTTTAGATTATTGGATTCCTAGTTTGTTTTGGTTTTATGAGTTTCTATATATATATAGAACGTTTTAGAAGAGATTATCATCAGAGAGAAAAGAGAGACTTTTGAGCACTTTGAGAGGGAGAATAATGTGAGGGAGTGAGAGATTGTTGGTTACGGTTATTTTGAGTGTTTGAGAGAGTTGTAGCCTATTGTATTTCTCCTCCATATAGTGAAATGTCCCCATCCTCTCCCCGTGGACGTAGGCAACTTGCCGAACCACGTAAATCTCTATGTTTGTTGTTGGTTTGTGCCGTTCTTTTGTGAATTGCACTCGTTGGTTGTCCTCCTCCCGTTGCTCGCCGACTCATGTTGGTTCGTGTGCACGCTTCCACCGTCGCGCCCCACTTTCCACTATTTTTTTTCATAACTGAGAGGATTCGAATCCTTCTATACGAGAGTGTTCTGATAAAACACACTCATATAATCGTATGTTATTTGGGCATCGCTACTCTAGAGTTAACTAGTTATGGTTATAAATTAATTAGATCCCAGCGTCTAGCGCTGATCTTTTCAAATTACAAGAGAGTTGCACATCACTCCTTAGCAAAATAAAGTTAGGGACTGAGAGGAGCGAGGGCTGTTTGTTTGCCTTAAAAAAAAAGTGGGAAATCAAATAAATAGGAAATCAAAGAATAGTAAAACTATCATATATGGCAGAATCTAAGTAACTTGAATGCGCTTAATAATAGGTTAGAGGGGATCGGGACCACATCCTCCATCAAAGACCTATTTGAAAATTCAAGTCAGTAAAGAAATCTCAATTGAAATATTTAAATTCTATTGTAAAAAAGTTGGGAAGAAAAAAATAATCCATAAATCTTTCTGTTATAACTTATAAGTCAGTTATTGCTATTGCAAAAACGCACGAGATGCGATTATGATCGAGTATTTCGCGGTTTATATATAAATGAGCCAAAATCTAAACCCACGAAGCAGCAACAATTTTTTTGTTAGTTAAAAATAAAAAATTGACAAGATACCGATTTAAACCACGCACGCACCAAGTATACTTCTTTCGTAAACTGAAAAAAAAAAAGACAAAATAAGGCGGGGCCCTGGATATTCACGGTTGGCGCCGTGTTACAACAGTATACGCCTCCCCCAAATCCGACCTCGCGCCCAATGTGTTAAAAGATCGTAGCGTCACCAAAAATGCGAAACACCCGCTAGCACCCGCGGGACCCACTGCGAAAAGACGTGGACGGGTCTCCATCAGTCATTCATTTTGTCGAACTTAACGGCGTCAACGGGCGAGTTACAATCTGAAGGAGGCTGACAGCTGTCAGTCCGTTATCTCCGAGCTAAGACGTTACGGTCAGGGGCTGAGAGGAGCGAGGGCTGTTTGTTTGGAAAATCAAAGAATATGAAAACTTGTATTTATGATTGTTTGTTTGGCTAAAAAAAAGAAGAAAATCAAAGAATAGGAGAAGAAAATCAAAGAATAGGAGATGAGTTATCACAATATTATTAGATGATGTAAGTGATTTTTTTAAAAAAAAAACTTGTTTTGAGGTTGTTTGGTTGGTTAAAAAAATTAAGAAAATGTATTATAAGAAACCTATTTCCTATAATAGGTTTTTTCTTGTGCTTGGTTCATTCTTAAAAATAAGAAAATAGATGAAATGGGATGAGTTATCATTATATTATTGGATGATGTGACTCACACTTAAGGAAATCAATTTACTTAGTTTTTTTAAGGAAATGAGTGGAAATGAAATGTTAATGATATGAGATGAGTTGTCGTCATATTATTGGATGATGTGAGTAATTTTTAAAGATGTTATGTGATGAGTTGGATAATGTAACCAATTTCTTGTGTTTAGTTTATTTTTAAAAGTTAGAAAGTATATGAGATGTGATGAGTTTGTGAATAAAAATAATATTTTATTGATAAAAAGTGTATAGATTTTCTTTTCTTAGTGTGAGTTTTAGGAATAGAAATAAATAAAAATAATATTTTAATAAAAAAACGTAGAAAGATTTTTCTTTCTTGGTTTTTAGGAAACCAACCAAACAGCCCTAAGCAGAGCGACGAAAGAAGTGGGCCCCGTTGCAGTTGCTTCCTCGTTCAAGAGCGAGGACCGTTGGGCCAATTTCAGGTTAGCCGTTGGATCTCAATCGAATGGACGATATATTTTGTTCGGATTAGACGTTTTCGCCCTTGAGTCGGCCAGGGGAGTGAATTTGCAGCAAACGCCCCGCCTCAAGCGCCTTCGCATAACTTTTCTTTTCAAGAGGTTGGTGGACTTTTTGTGTAGTTTAATATTTTCCGACTCCCATTATTTTGTATTTTGCATCAATGGTTTTACATTTTATATTGGGTCAGATAATTTACATTGAGTACATGTGATTGTCCTCTGGGACATGTTCATGAATTATAAAAATTATATGTTTTTATGATCGTTCAAAAGCAATTAATGTATAGTTGATTATATTTGATGGCTTTTTTTTGTTTTAATTTTCACAAACCAAACTAGTAACAACCAATTCTGGAAAAACAAACAAAAAATATACTTATCAATCCGTAGAGATTATATATAATGAACGTTTTGCTCAGTTACTAACAAAACATTACACAACAATTTCCACATTATTTGTTTCAAGAAAAACCAAAATAAATTTATTTTACCGATCAAAATAATTTTATACAGTACAGCCGCATGGGATATAGTTTGATTGCACAAGGTGGGCTCTGATGACCCTAGAGTCTTCCAAAGCTCTCTGCCATTGAATGGATTCCGTAGCCATTAAGTAAAAAATTATTAAACTTGTCCTTATGTGACAATTGCTTCGAATATACGATGCCATTTTTTAGATAAAAGCCAAAACATAAATTGTTGATTATGTGGATTTGCATAACTTAAGTCGGATATGAAAGTAATTTTGCAGCAAACACCCTTCCTCTAAAACTGGTTTGCATAACTTTTCTTTTCAAGTAGTTGGTGGACTTTTTGCTTAGTTTGATATTTTATGACTCAGCATCATTTTGTATCAATGGTTTTCCATTTTATTTGGATCTACATTGAATAAAAATGGTTTTCCTCTGAGAAGTGTCCATGAATTATAAAAAAAACATTAAGTTTTAAAATATAAGTTTTTATGACTGTTCAAATGAAAATAAGGTTTTGTTGAATATAATTAATGAATTCTTTAAGTTAATTTTCTTTACTTCAGTAACTCCAATTAGTGATCAATCTAGTAGAGATAATAAACAATGAATGTTTTGTTTGGTTACCAGCAAAACAGTATGCAAAACTGTACACATTATTTGTTTCAATCAAACCCAAAATATATAGTATTTTTCTCCATATCAGAATATGCTTACACAACACAGCCACAGATGATATTTCGTACAATTATTAACTGGAAAAAAAACTCATCCGCTCTGGAAATACATGACAATTACCTTGAATACAATACATCAATTTCTAGATACAGTCAAACCATGAGAATTTATTGCGAGAATGAAATTCCGAAAGCCTTTTTGTTAGGGATTGTTTGGTTCAGCCAAATTTTTAGGAATTCTGTAGTGTTGGAATAAAAAGTAGGTTTTTTTTGACATTATAGGATTTTAAAACTACCATTTGATTCAACTTTTTTTTAAATACATTTCTTAAAAGCTGACATGGCAGCCCAAATTATGGAAAGCACAATTCCTCTTTTTAGGTCAGAAATGGGCTAGAAAGCTGACAACCATTTGACAAATTATCATTTCCTCTCACAACTCTCTAAATTATTTGGCAACGAAACAAACATGTGCTTTGGATATGCGTTCCTATTCTTCATTTTATCATTTTATATCAAACACAAATTATGGATTCCTTTGATATCTTTTTTTTTACAAATAATTATTTACCTTGGAATCCATTTCCATAATTTTATGAAAATAAACAAAAGAGCCCCTAAACCATTTCGAAATCTAGTCAGAAAGGCGGCGTCAGGATTTAAAGACGTAGGGTCAGAACCGTAATTTCCGTCGCGGCTTCCTCTATAAAAGGGCCACCGAGGAGGAGGTAGTTCCGTTCAGAACCCCCTCCAATTATTCTTCACTCCCTTTCTCTTATCCCCCGGTCCCTCTCCCCCCATTTTATTTTCTCCGCCCCCCTCCGATTTCCTTCTTCTGCTGCGTCTCTCGCCAGGGAATGCCGCAAGATGTACCGCTCAGATCCTGATCTCGGAGGCAAGCGGCGCAAGAAGCCCGCCTGCCGCACGTGCCACCGCAAGCACGTCGAGGACGGGTAGCCGTTTTCTCTCTCTCATCCCTCTCCTCTCTCTCTCTCTCTCTCTTTCTCCCTCCCCCCCCCC
>BQKN01000438.1:268968-287480 GCA_022839385.1 Asparagus kiusianus | reverse complement strand
TTCTATCCCTAAATCGCTAGGCATTCGATTTTACAGGCAATCTGAAGGTTGCTGACTTCGGGCTCAGCTCGGTTGCCGGCCCCGATGGATTGCTGCACACCACTTGTGGAACTCCGGCGTACGTTGCGCCTGAGGTCATCGCTAAGAAAGGGTACGACGGAGCGAAGGCCGATCTGTGGTCTTGTGGAGTTATTCTCTATGTTCTTCTTGCTGGGTTCCTCCCATTTCAGGTATAACAACTCTTTTCAAGCGTCTCGTTTTTTTTTTTTAATTAGAAGGTTTCTTTTTAAGTTGCATAATCTGGCCACGAGATAAATTCGAAAATACGAGAAAGCCCCACAGCCTTTGCTGACTTTTTTTTTTGGGGGGTCTGCTGGTTCCATCGTAAAACAAACGATTCATTCATGCCGTAATACTAAAATGTTGTTTTTATTTAATGGGTATAAAAATCAAGAATCCCGACTCATCCGCAGATAATTTCTCTGTTGTGCGATTATAACACGAAGTACGAAATACCCAAAAAGAAAAAAGAAAAAATAAGATTCGTCCCTGACGTTCCGATTTCATCTGAGCTTTTTCGTATTATGCGCTGCGCAGGACGACAACCTCATGGCAATGTATCGAAAAATCCACAAAGGGGACTTCAAATGCCCGCCGTGGTTCTCCTCCGACGCTCGCCGCCTCATCACCAAACTCCTCGACCCGAACCCTAGCACCCGAATCCCCGTATCCAAGATCCTCGACTCTCCCTGGTACAAAAAACCCGACCAGAACCCCCCTCCTCCTCCTCAAATCCCGCCGCCGCCGCCGCCGCCTAAGAAGGAGATCAACCTCAACCTCGACGAGCCCCAGAAGCTCAACGCGTTCCACATAATCTCCCTCTCCCAGGGCTTCAACCTCTCGCCGCTCTTCGAGGACGGTGTTAGCAGGAGGGAGGATGAGATACGGTTCGCGACCCAAGAAACGGCGAGCAACGTGATATCGAGGCTGGAGGGGGTGGCGGCGAGATCGGAGGGGGGGAGGGGAATGAGGGTGACGAAGAGCTCCGCGGCTGGGGTGAGGATGGAGGGGGTGGAGGGGAGGGGGAGGAAGGGGAGGCTGGCGGTGGCGGCGGAGATATTCGCGGTCGCGCCGTCGGTTCTGGTGGTGGAGGTGAGGAAAGAGGGCGGGGATAGCCTGGAGTACAGGAGCTTCTGCAGGGACGAGCTCCGGCCGGCGTTGAAGGATATCGTGTGGGCTGCTGCCGCTTGATTTGGTTGATCGTCGTCTCAATAATTGAGAGGGCGGGGGTGTATTTGTGCGTGTGTGTTTGTTCTCGTGCCGCAATTGTTTGTTTGGATTTTGGTGCGCGAGGCGTTGAAGGTGGTGGGGTCTGTTCTGTGGTGTCATATGTTATTTTGTTGGTGTTACTATTGCACTGCTCATGTTTCCTGGCCGCATCCGCATGTAGATGCGGATTCAATGACTTTAAATCCTAAAGCCTTATTTGGATTAGAAAACTTCTTCGATGACCCAAAATATGAGACCAACAGGAAAGACAAGTGAGGTGTTCCCCTCCTATTGCATAAATAGGACAGATGAGGGGGACATGTGAGGTGTCCTCTCCTCATTTGCTCCATGTAAATAGTGCATGAAGCAATGAGGGAGGGGACACCTCATACGTCCCTTTCCATGCTCCATGGATTTATGTCTCTGTAGCATTACTCATACAGAAGTATAACAAGCGTTTAAGGTTCGAATGAATTGCAATTGTCCACTCAACAATTGATTATCGTGCTTAAGAAAAGCGATCTAACTACTACTTCATCCGAAAGCGGGGATCCTTTTGTTTTCGTTTTTTGTTTTGAGAATACACCCGTAATAAAGTTGGGTGGTTGGAAAACGTATGGAGAAAATGTTGCTTTACCGAATGAATCACAAAAGCGTAACCTTTTTTTTTTTTTTTGCTTGAGACGTATTGGGAGTGGGTTCTGTTCCTTTTATCAGATGTTTGATTGATGGGAGTTGAAGCTAGCGCTAACCCCCTCCCCCATGTTTTGCGAGGAAATGTCTTGCGAGGAGCTGATGTCTTCTTCATTTTGGCCCCCTCTGAGACTTTCACCTAATATTTGCAAACATAGAGAGATACGTACATAGGAATGAAGTTAAGGTAAAAATGTTAATTAGGACCTCCTACTTCCATTCAATAAGCGTCAACAAGTTAAAAAATGTTACGTTGAGATTACTCCTCGGAGTATGAGATTGAGCTGATGTCTGTTTGGTGGCTGTGAATCAATTTTTCGGACCGAGGATTTGTGTGGATTTGGATTCTTGAGGGGATTCTGCGGCTTTGAAGATCTGACAACGATCGATGCATCAGTTTATTAGAAGGTGGATCTGTTAGTGAAAGATATCGGAAGATTTTGGGCCGGTTTGATATTGTTTTTATTTAAAGGATGATTCTGTTTAATTTTTTTAGAAACACTCTATATTGTTGTTCGTTAAAAAGTTTTGCCTTGCCGTGCCGAGGTGGAGCTTGTTATAGCTGAAACTTATGATTAGTTGCTTATAAAAAAATTATATAGACGGTTGAAAATAGTCATTTGGTAATTATATGTTGTAAGCCGTTTTGAAAAGCAACTAGGCCTCTAACAAAACTGTACTTAAATGCCATTATAAGTTGAAGAGAAAAAATATATATATAGATATAGCTTTAGCTATCAAAATAGATAAGATAAGTTAGGACAAATAAGGTAATAATGTCAAAAGACAAAAGGTAAATATGACATAAAAATTACAAAATAAGCAAATACTGCTTTTGAAAGCATCGTCATGTTGCTTCTAGAAGCATACTTTTTAAAGCAATGACAATTTCAATTAGCATGAAAAATAAATTTTACCAGACACCATTATTGACTGATTTCGAAAAAACAAAAAACACTGAAAAAAGCAATACCAAACCCGACCCTTATTGAAACTACTTTTGTTTTTTTTTACTGAGATTTTTTTTATCTTAGTCCCTTAAATTTTTTTTTTTTTGAAATTATTCCCCCAAATCACTAGAACAAAAACTAAGTTTTCGGACTCTTAATTTATTTGAAATTAATGCTTCAAATCATTGAAATTGCCATTCGGTTCCCAAATATCATATGTTGTTTCAAAGTAATCCCTAAAAACTGCTATTTCTACTCTTCACTGGGGGGACTAATTTCAATATGAATTGATAATTAGGTGATCTAATATAAATATTAATGATTCCAATGACTTATTTCAAAATGACTTTAAAATTGGGTGGCGGTAATAGAAATTTCAATGATTTGAGGGCCTAATTCATAATATGAAAGATTGAAGTGGACAAAATTAAAAAAAAAAAAAACATGAGGCGGAAGAATAGTGATGGGCTTGGACGTATTTTACACAATTGGACGCTCGGCGACCTTTGTCTTTATTCGCACATAATGGCAAATGCTTTTTTTTATCGATCAATGTTACAATAATTGTACTCTCAATCTTTTTCTGGGAAGAGAAGCTGATCTGCTGATGTTTAACACAGCTAAGGGACTGTTTGGCTCGGGAATTTGCTTATTGATCCGTGTAATGTATTTTGAAAAGAGATTAATGAGTATCATTGTCATAGGAGGAGATTTTCTCATTACGCTTATGTAGCATAATCCTCATTATCATTATAAAGTAGGAGAGAGAGTGTAAGTTGGTGGGAATTTGTGCCTACTTTATGAGGATGGTGGGGATTGTGCCACATATGCGACAATGAGAGAAATCTCCTCCTATGACAAGTATGTAACTAAAATTTATTTTGTTGTGTATGAATATTGTCGCGAATATGTGAATAAACCATGAATATTATCGAAATTAGCATAATTTTAAAGAATTGCACATTATGCATCTATTACATGTAGAACCTCCAAATTCATGTCGCCAAAAGAAGCCAAATAAATAGTATAAGAGATAAAACCTAATATTTTAAACTTACGAGCCCCATTTTTCATTGTAAAAACTACTATATGGAAACAAACAACCCCTAAAATAGCAAAACTAATTCGATCTGGTATGCATTGTGTGTGAAAGAAACTTGTTTATTTTCCATTTAAGGAAACATTAAAACATAATATCCAAACATTTTTTAGCCCCTAAATAATCTTTATTAGTGTTCAAATAATAGTAAGATTGTTTTTTTTCGTTTGATTAACCTAATGCATGATAATTTGATTGTTCAAAAAAAAACCATTTTAATAGAATATTTCAGTTTTAATCCATAAAATCTGAGGTGAAGAATAAAAGTTGGAGATGACTATAATTTATCAAGTAAAATAGCAATTATCATGATCTGAAGAGTAACTTCCCAAATTGATTCTGGGGGATGTACGAGAAAAATTCCTTTTTCCCAAAAGAAAAAGAGAAAAACTTGGTTTCATTTGCGTGTTCAACCCATTAATTCCTTTCCACAAAGAATTATGACGTACGCAAATTGGGCTTTATCTGGACCAGTTGTGCTATCCCATTAGGCATTCAATATTATCTAAAATGGGCTAACACTATTAAAACAGCCCAGCAATTCCATGAAAAGGGGGTTGTTGCCCCCATTTTTTATCATCTTAATTCCCACAACCATCTAAATTGCTATTAAGTCTACAAATTCTTAACTTATGTTGACACTAGTCCCTCAAATCGTTGAAATTGGTATTAATTCTAAGTTATTCTGAAAAATGCACCTCAAATTGATAGCAAAATTACTAGGTAGATGGATTATTTTGAAATAACTTATGAGAATTGGGCAACTTAGCAGCAATTTCAATGTTGAAGGACTAACTTCAAAAATATTGTAATACTTGAGAGAGCTAATAGCTAATTCAATGACCTTGTTATGGACCAATTCAAAATATTATTTGGGGGGGGGGGGGGGGGGGTTGGGGGTTGGTTCAATTTCTATAAAAAAGAGGAAAAGGAAAACACCCCAAAAGTAGATTTCCTTGTATTTCTATAAAAAATTATAGGAAAAGTTTTGAAAACTCAAAAGTACTTATTTTCTTATTTCATATACAACCATTAGCTCAAAAAAAAATTTATATACAACCATTAGCTCAATCTAAGCACAAATAGCCAAGAACAATAATTAGCAAGTTGAATATAACCAACAACGAATATAACCAACAACGACTATTAGCAACATGAATTGCAACATCTAAAGTTTGTAATTAACAAAATATAAGTTTGTGTAGGGATTTTGTAAATAGTAACATGACTGCAAAGTATATGCAAATCATGTGAAGTAGCAAAATGAAATGTTAATAACAAATCCCAAATCATGTATCCCATCTTTGAGCCGCCGCAAGACTTGCAATATACCTCTTCTGTGTCTCATTCGTTTTGATAAAAAAAACCTCCTAGCCTCATGCTTACTTTCATACAAATGATCTAAGAACTTATCGAGGAATTTGTCACTACGGTCTTCAAAGCTACAGTTAATTGTTCAGTCCAATATATTATGTGTTGATTTCTAATTGACTCCGACATTGACTCAACAAAGCTACGTATCAACTCATCATAATTGGATTTTCGAGGTTTTTTGCTTGAGGAAGACTTTGTGTTAGACCCATGCCAAGATTTTCCGTAAGTGGAGTTTGGGGTAGTGTTAACATCAGATTGAGGTTCGGTTTCACTCTTAAGTGGAATGTCTCAATCATCACCATCAAGAGGAATGGCGTTATTAGTACCAATCTTATCATAAATTAGCCTAACAAATTCACCCCTAGCTTGATCATCATCCATGATCTTCTGTAAATGTTTGTAGAAAGGAATATGCTTGTTTATATATCCTCTTAGCTTAGAGTTACTTTTGTCATGCAACATATGAAAAATGTTGTGTGAAATTAATTATAACCTTCTCACATCCAAGTAAGTAAATTCATTGTTATGATAGAATCAGTACCTGAGCCCAAGTGTCTCCTCATCTAGGATTACCATACAATTTTTCTCATCCCACCCCACACCACTTATGTTGGTGCAAGCCTTCATATCATAAAATTTGGTTCTCCAAGGTTTCATGCGATTAATCACATGAAGGTGGGTGTAGTTGATTTTAATTTCATGTTCATCTTCATATCTACTATTTTATAAACTTCAGCTTTAAAGTTTTTATCAACCTTCATTCCAAAATCCGCGAGTTCTGCAAAACACAGTATAAGCTCCGTGTCATGCTCGGGGAGCAACCGCGACTTGGAACCCCCCTTTGAATTGAGGCTAGTAGCTCATCGTGTTGCAGACACTTTCCTCTTGTGAGCCCATTTTTTATCTTTTATTTTTGAAGGGTGATACCTCCTAACCCACATCAATGATATTGTTTTGAGGTCCACCAGATTCACCAGTGGTTGGTGGCATTTGTTGCGGATCGCTGCTTTGATAACTCAAAGAGGGAATATACAAGTCTTGGAGACTATTCAACATGTTAGTGTATGGCGCATTATTACATGTTGTTGGCTCATTCCACTATAGTTCCCTTCAAATGGTGGGAATTGTGGGAAAGAAGTTGACGTTGTATGTGGCAGATTGAACGTTTGATGCGGATATGACATAAAATTTACATTAATACCGCTTGAATCGTTCGGCGGTGCATGTGGTGAAGAGGACAAGTTTTGTTTTCCTCCCTCTTTACGAGACATACCTATGTGTGTTTGTAGGAAATTTTGTAGTAAAAAGACAGTGAAAGAAAATTGACTTGTATTCTCTCAAAATCAATTATAATTTGGATTCCGATTACAAAAGAGAGGAGAATGAATTTGATTCTCCCCTTTGTTTAAAACTGGGTTCTTCTTGGTAGCGATGGAGTGCCTCCTTCGAATGCTCGCGTCGAATTCGCTCTTCGTTGACGATCTGACCGTACTATCTCACGAGAATAATTGACTTGTATGATGAATTCGGTCTAGAACTCTTAACAAGTTTAAAAAACTCAGAACGAGTTGAAAACTCTGAAAAGAGTTGTTGAGAACCGAATAATCAATTAGTGTAATTAACTTGCGTTGCAAGTTAATTAAGAACTCTTAACGAGTTTTAAAACTCAGAGCGAGTTGAAACTCTGTAACCGAGTTGTTAGAACTGAAAATTCGGTTAATAGCCAAGTAGATCTGCCGTTGGTGAAGGGATTCTTTGAGATTTGATTAACTGACTGCCGATCAGTTCCTTGATCTTTAGAAAAATCGCCTTCTCCGTATGGTTTTGTTGCTGAGAACCGATCAACCATTTACTCAGTTGAGTAATGCGGTTATTTATAGGGGGATATGGGGTGTAACCAACCCCTAAATCCGCTCCTAAGTGGGCGAAAATCCCTCAGAACATGGGATAAACGGTTGTGAGGCCGTTCAGCTTGTGTTTGAACAAGTCAAACGCCTAATTTGGCATTCTGGGCCTTAACTCTGCGCCTAAGGCTTGAGACGCAGAGTTAAATCTCTGCTAGGAATTAGAAACGCATAGGTCGCATACGTTCTGGAAATTGGAGACGCACAGGTTGTTTGTGTGCTGAGACTCAACTCTGCGTCTTGAGCTTAAGACGCAGGATTGAGTGTTTACTGAAGAACGCACAGCTTGTGTGCGTTTTGTGCTTTAACTCTGCATTGCAGAGTTGATTATCTACTGCAGAACGCACATGCCGTGTGCGTTTTGAATTTGAGAAACGCAGAAGTGGACTCTGTATTTGGGAGAGGTTGTTGGCTTGCAACCTCGTCTACTACAGCATTGCAAAGGCTACTGCTCATTGATCTTTGCTTGTTATGGGGTGTGAAAGTCGTCAGATTGTAACTCTCACAATTGGTTATGAAGGCTACTGAATAGAGTTTTCATCAGCTATCAGAAGTGTCGTTGATTTGTAACTCTTCCTGATCTATGTGAAAAGTCCTCTGTTTGTAGCTTTTTGTTTGTTGAAGCTTGATGGGGATCAGCTATCTATTATGATTTTTAGACAGCCTACAGAACCCCCTCCAAAGTTTTCTAAAGTTCGCGGTTGACTGGGACGAATTTTCGGAATACTTTGGATCCGCAAAATTTTAGTTGGTTATTCACTTCGTCTGATTTGAAGACACTGTGAACTTAGTTGTTGGAATGCTGGAATTCTGTTTCCTCAAACCAAACAAGATAGCTTTTGAATTTTGATGAGAATGAACTTAGTCAAACAAACTAAATCCCAAGTCATCGTCAGACTCGTCGACAGGCTTGTCCCCCTTTTTTTTAGGAGCAAGAGTAGCAGCATTCTCAATAGATGCAACAGAGATAACAGCAACAGCAAGGACGTTCTTGTAGGCATTGACGAACATGTGAAGCGTAGCTGCCAGAGTTGGGTAAGAGAGAGAGCGAAGGATAGCGAAGCAACCATAGAAACCCCAGCTGCAAACTTGTCAACGAGGTCATCCTCTATGAGGTTGAATACTTCTGGGCTTAAGACAGATCCATTGTCATAGACAGAGAGAATCTCAAGCCCACATGAGAGGGGCTTTTATCCTAAATTTAGTCAGGAGGACAGCCTCGGAGAATTTTACTTTATCTCCTTTCTTGATCAGCTCAACTTACTCTTTGTTGGGATGTTAAGCCACTTAGAAGAATGAGTTGCGCATCGGATCGTGTCTTCATTTAATCTTCGTTGGGATGTTAAGCCACTTAGAAGAATGAGTTGCGTGTCGGATCGTGTTTTTATTAATCTTGGTGGGTATGTTAAGCCACTTAGAAGAATGAGTTGCGCGTCGATCGAGCCAGACGATTTTAATATTGTCGATTGCAATCTATCTGTACTTATCCTACAGACTCCCCAACAGAGTCGTCTGTTTCTTCTCGGCTTTGGTCACCCTTTGGTCACCCTGCTAGCTGACATCAATCTATTTATTTGAAGCTATGTCTTTACTTCCAGCATCGAGGAATTCGTTTGGTTGCATTAAAACACACAGGTAGATTTTCTGTGCCAAAGAATTGAAACGCAGAGTTGAATTCTGCGTTCAGAAGCTCAATCAACGCAGACGCACAGGTAGATTCTCTGTGCTAAAGAATTTGAAACGCAGAGTTGAACTCTGCGTTCAGAAGCTCAATCAACGCAGACGCACAGGCCGCGTTTGGCGGGATTCTGGGCCTAGAATCTCGCCCTGATTTGACAGCTCATGTCTGTCTATAAATAGACCGCTAAGGTCAAATCAAAAGTCATTCGACTTTTCATCTGTCTTCTTTTGAAAAGCTTAATGAATATTTCATTTTGAACTCCGGTGAACTCTGTTCATCTTCTCCGATCATCATCCTTAATGGGTCCGAGAAAGAAGACAGTCTCTCGTCAAAGATCGGCCGCTATCGCTGCTCCGAGTTCTCGGCCAACCTCGGCCGTCGGTGGTGATGAAACTCAGGCGGGTGCGCCGCTAACGTAGGCTTCTCTCATCGGTGGTAGTATCGAGCTCCATGGCCACAAAACTTGCTTCGGCGAGTTCTCTGAAAACCCTAGATGGGTTCTTGTGAACGAGGAAGATGACTCGTTTTGATATTGTAACGCACAGTTGGGACTTTGCATTTCAAATTTGAAATGTTAGGGTCTGACCTCTGCGTTAATAAGTTTTGACGCATGATCTGGGTTGTGCGTCAGAAAATTTAACGCAGAGTTTGACCTCTGCGTTGATAAACTTTAACGCCAGATCTGAATTGTGCGTTTGAAAATTTAACGCAGAGTTTAACCTTTACGTTGATAAACTTTAACGCCAGATCTGAACTGTGCGTTTGAAAATTTAACATAGAGTTCGACCTCTGCGTTGATAACATCCAACGCCAGGTTTGAGCTGTGCGTTTGAAAGCTTGACGCAGAGTTCGACCTCTACGTTGATAAAATTCAACGCCAGGTTCGAACTGTGTGTTTGAAAGCTTGACGCAGAGTTCGACCTCTACGTTGATAAACTTTTGAACGCCAGATTTGAACTGTGCGTTTGAAAGCTTTCTCTCTAGAGATTTTGACTAAGGTTCCCTTCGTTTGATTAATTGAATACTTTCTCTTTTGCAGTGCCTTATACCCATCACCATTTTGGTCGTGAGGGCGGTGTGGATCTAAATATGCAATTCAATCTGCGCAAGGAGCTCCCGATATTCCAGGATTCCGACAAGGATCGTGTCACCCTAATCTCAAATCCAAGCCCAGCTGTATTTAGGGTTTGGTTACAGACGCCAAGTTTGAACTTGAATCCCGCAAGAAGCTCACCAAACCAGCCTTTCTATTTGGGGATCATGTCACTATCTCAAAAGAGATCGTTCATGGCGGCCATTACAAATGGCTAAGTCAAATCGGGGATCGTCGCTTCTTCCTCCCTGATATGCACAGAATGTTCCCAATTTCCTACTATCAATTTGCCTCTGTTCCTCGCCACATGAATTGGGACTTGGTTAAAAAGCAGGACGGGGTAGCTGTTGGGGCTTTGACTTACAAGGGCGTACACATCGTTGGTTACAATCGATAGGTGTCAGCTTTAGAGCCCTGCTTATTCTCACGGGGGTATCCTTTAGGGGAAACGGCTAGCACAGCCAACACTTTTATGCGGAGATTTCTAGCTGCGAAAGGAGAGTTCACTTCCTCAGTATTTAGAGCTCCTGGGTGGGTACACTCTACCGAGACAGGATGGTGGGCACGAATGATGGAGTTCGTGCTGACAGAGTTAAAGGGGTCATTAGCTCGATCTGGGCTCGGTTGCCCTATAATGGCTACCAAATGTGGTATTGCCTATAACCACTATAATTTCTTTGCCATTCTGGAGAGGTATAACCCGGAGACTTGTACATTTTTCACGCCGGAAGGAGAATTAGGGTTTGCCCTACATGAAATGTACGATGTATCAGGTCTTCCTTTTGGAGACTTACCCTATGAAGAATTCATCCACGGATCAAGTGAGCTGAAGTTTTTGAAGGAGATGAACCCCGATGTACATGACACTCTGTGGGAGGTGATGTGTCATTTTCAAATCTGCACCCAACTGACAGGGACGCGTGGGCGTGGTATAAAACAGCTATCTTGGGCTGAATACCTTTTCCAGAATTTGTCTCATATGACCGCTGCCGTGTCTCGTCGGGATGTGAGCACCCCTGAGACTATCCAAGCTTTTATTGGTGATGCCACTATTCACTATGTCAATGAAGGAATAGAAGATGATTTCCCGGCACAGACTGAATTTGAAAGCTTCCACCATCAGGCTGCTACGCCTATTTCTAACATGGCCTTATTGGTAGGCTTTCTCATGTTGTGGCTGAAGCGGTGTATAATCCCTACCAGGCCGATAGATGCTGTGATGATAGAAGTAGTCTATCCGGCTGTCCTCTTAGCTCACGGGAGACCTGTGAACTTACTTTCAGCTATGACGTGCTGTTTGCAGCATGGTTTGAGGGAGTTGTGTCTCGAATTCATTCAGGTGAAGGAGATAGACTCCGAGGGAAAGAAAAGTTTGGTGACACCAAATCCTCGAGTACCCTTGCTGTATACTTATCTGATGGCTTGGTACGTATCTCATTGTCCACATTTGATGAGCGCTCCATCTTCCTCGGATGAAGGCTTCGTCCCCTTCATGCAGAGACTAGAAGAGGCTACTTGGGAGGGCACTTATGTAGTGAGGGTCCGTCAGATTCTATCGAGAGACCTCAATTACCACATATTTCGCTGTTTCTCGGACTTTGATGGTGGCGGCTATGGGCAGGTATTCTAAGATACAGCTGGCCCTAACGGTTTTACTCGTTTAGACTGGGGAGTTTTCCATTGGCTATTAAACATTAGGGTTGGTTATCTCCTCCTCAGGCAAAATGACAAATGCATAATCGAGCCGTATCAACCGTACCGATTTACTCGCTAGTTTGGGTACGACCATTATACGTTGGAAATCTGAGGGGCTAACTTGCAATTACAGGCAATATATATGAGGGAGCTCGGGCCTGGTATTATTCTACCGCAGGCTGCACTGGGGCTACCTTTAGATTACCCCACAAAACACCTAATTCTCTTCTTTCCATGGCCTTTTGTAATGGTATCATACAGCTTCTAAGATACCCGATTACAAGCTAAACATGTCAGGCCTTCGAGAGATCAGAAGGATGTATTCGTCCCGGAAAGGAGCTCGAGTATCTCGTCTAAAGGGGATCAACGAGTTTTTACATTTTTAAGATGAAGCTGAGGAAGGAGAAAGAGACTTGGGACCAGAGAGTGCCCCGGTAACGAGCCCTAAAGCTGCTGAAACTCCAAGAATAAAAGCGACTAGAAAAAGGGCTCTTACCGAAGAATAAGCAGTTCAGTACGAGAAACGTACTCGCAGGAAATTGCTAGTAGACCCTCCTTCCCAGAAGCTAATGGCGGATGCTTTTAAATCTGCTGGTGGAGGGGAAGAGCAAGAACCAGCTGTTGCAAGTCGTCCTGATTACACAGGTCCCCGTTCTGGGGGTTCTACATTTTCCGGAGAATTTTCCTCTCACTGTCCTTGGGATCAGGAAGAGGGTGGAGACGAGTCACTGATTTGGGATATGGGGGCTTCTTCTGCAATAGACCCCGATATTTCACCATTTCCAGATCAAATTCCCGGCGCTATTCTTTCATCTGCAGGGACATTGCCTACAACGTCTCCCTCTGAAGGTTAGACTACCCACAGATAAACTGATGACAGATGAACTTACAAATTTTAATGAGAGTTAGTCTCCCGCTTCTTCTGCACTACTCCCACATTCGGGACTATTATTCCCAGTCCGACGACTGGCAGAATGACTAAAGTGGATACGACTGCAAATTCCCATGTATTATCGGCTGCGGATGATGAGGAACCGTTAGATTATGGGACCTCTTCTCACAACGACGATGCTGATGAAGAGGACAGTGATGGTGATAATGATTTTGCTGGTTGGGCTGATCCGCCACCACCCTCTTCCGACAAGGCGTCTGCTTATATTCCCTCCTCCCCTCTTGGTAAAGATCACGCTCGCTAGTTTCTCTAGATTTCTCTTTCTTTTGTGCTAACTACTCTTTCGTGTAGGTTCTCCGACCCGTGAGGCTGCTGATAAGATTTTATCTCCTGGACAACAAGCGGCAGCTGATTCTCTCCCCGAGCCGACGCCGGTAACTACTACCTCTTTACAAGAAGAATCTCCCACGCTAATGATTTCTCTTAAGTCTGCGGGCACAGAGAGTGCGCTGAGTTCAGCCCAAATAGGGGCACTCACGGTTTTTCCTTCCAGTCCTTCACAACTGTATGTTTCTATGGCTTCCCCGGCTTCTTCACGGTCGTCACCCACCGTTCTTGCGCCAGGGTCTATGATTTTGGGCTCCCCATCCACATCTCCTGTGAAATCTTTAAGTCCAGTGGTCATCCCCTCCATGCTTAGGATTCTTGTACGACCTCTGGAGGATATGATCAAGGTGGCTATTGAGGAGGTTGGCGCCGGACGAGCTTCATTTGATTCTTTTAAACCTATACTCATGCCTTTCTTGAGCGGCATTCAATATGTAGATGACGCTCGTTGGTTCCAGCACTACTCCGAGAACATCTCTCGGTTGGAAAAAGATTTGAGGGCTTTGGAGGAATTACGTCACGCCGATCTTGCTGCCCAGACCACATTAGTTTTTGATGATCTTAAGGCTGAAACAAGCCGTCAGTATGAAACTCTTCAAGAAAATATCACTGAAAGGGAGCTTGAGATTGCATCCTTATAGGGGCAATGCTTTCAGAAGCAGCATGCTGTGGATGCTTCTAATGCTGCCATACAAACGTCACGGGCAGCAATTGATCGATTAGAGGTGGAGTTGGCTCGACACAAGGCTGAGCTTGCGCGAGAGGAGGAAATTTTAAAGAGACTCACTTTAGAAAGTGTGAAGACTTATGCCACCTATCGTTCGTCGGTGCAGGACCTGGAACTTATCCAAAAGGAAGCTAACACAATGATGCCAGACGAGAGCACACTTAGGAAGAAAGCCGAGGTGATGGTGCAGACCACTCACGAAGAAAGACTATCTTCTATTAAGTCCTGGCTTGCGTCTTTCACTTTCACCGATCCGGAGGCTTAATCATGTATCGTTCTTTTTGTTTGATAAGAACAGAGTTTTTGTATCACTCCTTAATATTGCTGAGTAAAAATAAAAAGAATGATTCTGGCTTTTCTCTTTTCATTGCATGTGTCGTGTTCTGACTTGCAACAATAAAGTTACGTGGAAAATGCCCAATTTTTAAAATTTCCTTTATTATCGTTTAAGATAATTCCAGAAAAATTTTAACTTATTGGGGATGGGTATATGAACCCTTGTTATTCCTTTGTAGAAGAACTAACTGGTTCAAACGGGTTAGAACTGTTAGAGGTATCTTGTTAACATAACAGAGATTTGGGAATCTATTGCCCTGTTGAAAAGAGTCAATAGATTAATTTTGTCAGAGGTATGGAGCCTCGGCGATTCCGGAGAACAACGACGATTAATTTTGTCAGAGGTATGGAGCCTCAGCGATTCCGGAGAAAGACGACGAGGAGATAGCAACTCTGCCACTTTCTGATGAAGAACAAGAAGTTTTCGCTACAGGGGTGGAAATGAATACCATTACCAATATCTGGAAACTTCTAATCCAAATGCTAAAACTCTTTCAGAACTGGGGGTAGTTACAACTCCTCCTGTGGCTGTTGAGAAACCTCAGAAGGTAGTTAGGCAGAAAGAGAAAGAACCTCAACCCAAAGAGGTTCAACTTCCGAAGCAGCCTCGTTTTAATCGACCTATTGGACGAGACAAACCGGAAAGTTTAAATACTCCGTTCCGCTTCGACGTCATGACTCAATTAGCTAATATCCCAGCAAGGATCACGCTATACGAGTTGCTTCGCCTTTCGAAAGAAACCAGGGAAGCTTTACAAGAAGCCTTGGCTGATTCTGAGGTGTTCCTTACTCAGATCAAGCCAACTCCTGAAGAGCCAAATTCATCAGTGCAGCACTGCAATCTAGCAGCCACCAGATTTCCTTGCATAGCTTTCACAAAAGAAGATATGCAAGTCAGGAATTCAAAGCATGATAGACCGTTATATTTTACAGGATATATCGGTTCGAGCATGGTCAACCGGATTCAAGTCGATCCGGGTTCCGCTGTTAGCATCATGCCACTCCGGTTGATGTACCACCTCGGAATTCCCGCTAGCAAGTTAGCCTCTACAGGAACGGTCATCTACGGGTTCAATACTAGTGGATCAAGACCGTTGGGAAAAATCCGGGTGAAGTGTCAACTCGGAGATTTGAAATCTGAAGTCACCTGCTATGTGATCGATGCGGAGACTTCCTATAATTTACTGTTGGGTCGTCCATGGATCCACGGTAATCTTATAGTTCCCTCTACCCTCCATCAGTGTTTGAAGTATGTTGACACTAATGAGGAGGTCAAGATGGTGGTCGCGGATAAGCAACCATTCAAGGGGTTAGAAAATTATTTTACTGACTCCCTTCTGTATGGTGCTGAGTCCGATACTGAACCATCGGCCCATGACACGGACAGCGGAGAAGAAGCTGATACCGTAGCCGGGCTCGATTATAGTAAAGGTCTTGTACTGAATGACATTGAACCTCTTGTAATCGATCTTGACGGTGATGAATCGTCGGACGAAAGTTGTAACTGGCAGCTTGCCGATGAAACAATAAAGAATGATTTAGAGTATTCGCCTTGTCTTGATAATGTAATACAGGAATTGTATGATGATCCCAGTCTGCACATGCCACTTAGCTCGTCTTGCATGGCGACAAAATATCTTCTAAATCCAATTGGAACAACGGTAATCCTACCTGCAAAGACAGGGGGTGAGAAAGAAATAATCTTTGGAAAAGGGGATCCATCCCCAACTCCTGATCTTTTCTTAGACAGCAACTCAGATGAGGAAAAGCCGGGGCGACATAACAGGACTTCTCCTTTTCTTTACCTTTCGATTTCTTCTTTGACGTGGATGTCGTCCACTGTTCATCTTCAAGCAAATCCGGATGAACCCAAAGGATTTCGCCGTTAGGGGTCGTGTGTGACACTAGCCCTTTTTGGCGCTGTCCATGAGGGTCATCGTTGATGGTTTGCATCTTTACTTCTGATACTGACTTAGCTTGAAACCAAGACAGAGGAACTGATCCGAAGCTAATGGAGACCGCGTTTGCACCCACCTTCTTCTCTTTTGGCTTCGGGGTCATAATACCAACATCAATTAAGGTTTGTATTTTGTCTTTTAAGACATAACAAGCCTTAGTGGGATGGTGGACCCTCCTGTGATACGCACAGTATTTTGGGTCATTGGTCTTCTTTGCTTCTTCTTGGTTTGTGACCAGTGGAAGCTTGATCTTATTATTATCCAGTAGGTATTTAAAGATGACCGGCACTTTATCATCTTTGAATGAATACTCCTTTGGAAATCTGGGCTCAGAGGGCTTAAACTGCTTCTGAGGCTGTTGATTCTGATTCGGCGCCAACTGGAATGACGACTGCTGCGGTTGTTGTTGCGGCGGCTGTTGTGACGTTTGATGCGCGTCGACAGTGGCTCCCGACCCTCTTCCTCTGCCTCGAGGATTGAAGTTCTGTTTCTGATTTTGATTGTTAGCTGGTGGCTGACCCCTCTCTAAGTTCCTTCTCTTGAGAAATCGTTCAGCTTGCTCACCTCTAACTTTCAATTCTTTCCAGGTTTTAGAGGGTACAACTCCCATAACCTCTAATACATCCAAAGACAGGTTGTTATGACATGTCTGTAGGATGAATTCTTCTGTGAGTAGATCTCTGCAGTTCACTGCCTTGTTCCGGAATCATTTAACAAACACGTCAACCGACTCCCCATTCTTCTGCTTCTCATCCAACAACGTGCCAATAGAGACCTCTGTGTCGTCGTCGAAGAAATTGGTGAGAAACAGTTCTTCCATATCTCCCCAGCTAGTGATGCTTCCGGGTTTCAGGCGTCGGTACCAATCGAAGGCAGGCCCACGGAGGGTTCCTACGAATGACCGAACCATCAGGGCTTCATTTCCTGATATCGCGCCGAGATGTGACTTGAAATAAATCAAGTGCTGAGTTGGTGAACCCCTGCCATCAAAAGGAGTAAAGTTAATCAAATTAAATTTTGGGGGATAAGGAATGAGATCCCACTCCCTCGGGTACGGGTATGGAATGCCCGTTTTCTTCACTTCTTGAGCCGTCATCAGAGCATTGACTTTGCTCTCAAGATCCTGCATTTTCTTGTCTTCTTCCTCAGCCTTCTTCATATAAACTTGAGGAGGTTGGGTAGTTGATTTGACCGGACCGCTTCCAGAATTGTCTTTATCAGGAGGAGGATCGGCGAAGATATTCTCATCTCCTTTGTCATGTCCTCAGTTGTATGTACAGGTCTGGCATTGCGTTTGCTGGATTCTGCCTTTTGGCTCGATTCCGGTTGACTTTGTTGAGCTTGCAAATCCCGTACCTGCTGCATTGTCAACTCCATCTCCGTTTTGATTTCATCTCTGATCTCCTCGCGTTGTTTGGCCAACGCTTCTTGCAGTATCTGAGCTAACTAGTCTGGCGTGATGGCGAATGATTCTCTCGCTCGCCCTACACTGGACGCGGTATCGTCTGAAGCGATAGCGGAACAAGTATCTGACAGCTCGTCTTCCGACGATAAACCTTCGTGCATCCTTTTGTAGTCTCGGCGTTGGTTGGCCCTCCGTTGTTACCGCGCCATTCTTTAAGAAAGACCCCGCTCAACTCTCCCTTCTGAAGAGAAATCAGGGCCAGGGTTGACTAGATGCTGTTTTCCTCTGCCGGTCATATTAATGGTGACCTCAGGGAATTCATCTTGCCGCCTTGCAGGCTTCCTCTGGTTGAAACGTCTCACTTTAGATTTTGACGCTTCGGTCGAAAGTCTTTGAAATACAGAAACTCGTTTTGCTTTAGTTTGTGAGCAACCGCATTCCGTCAATACTGCCTTGATGAGTCTCTCGCATGCGCAGTGCGATTCATCTTCCCGGATAATCCTTTTCTCGAGTTATTATTTTGATAGTACAGCTCCTCACTACCGTGATTTGAGCAACCTATCTTTGGTTTATGAACCTTGTTAACATGCGCAGGATGACTAATCGTCGTTTCTGGGCGATCCAAGGTTAAATTTCTAAATACACCCCCATGCGGGTGTGAAGTCTTCATAGGTCCTAGCCGATCATGAACTGATATTCTCTCATTATGGACCGGATTGATTCTGACAGGAGGGTGTTTACGACCCCCTGTATAAAAAACTACCAAGGGTTTGTTTGCTGGACTTGGATTTTCTTTGATTGGGGCTTTGCCTCGATCGCCAGCCGAAGGACCGAGGCGATCTGCCATAGTGATCTTAAACTTGGACAAATCTGGGCTAACCCAGGGTTTCACTGATGATGAAGCAGACACTGTTGTAGTAGAAGGACCAGGATTAGGTGTCGATGGAACTGCAGATGTGGTCTTGCGACGGCGGTGAACATCACGACCACATGAAGTGCCGTGGCAGTCAGAGCTGTCGCGGTTGAGCAGATTGCCGCGATAGCCATGA
>BQKN01000438.1:241060-263968 GCA_022839385.1 Asparagus kiusianus | reverse complement strand
ATTTTTTTGACGCCTACAGTATGATTTTAACATAACATGCGAGAAATTACGATCAGTGTAATTTTAAGGACTTATCGCTCTATTGGTGAGAATCGATAAGTGGATTTTTGTCAGAGGTGTGATATTAACGTGACAGGAAGAAATTGCGATCGGAGCAATTTTGAAGACTTATCGCTCTATTGAAGAGAGTCAATAAGTTGATTTTTTGTCAGAGGTGTGATATTAACGTGACCGGAAGAAATTGCGATCGGAGCAATTTTGAAGACTTATCGCTCTATTGAAGAGAGTCAATAAGTTGATTTTTGTCAGAGATGTGATATTAACGTGACAGGAAGAAATTGCGATCGGAGCAATTTTAAAGACTTATCGCTCTATTGAAGAGAGTTAATAAGTTAATTTTTTTTATCAGAGGTGTGATATTAATGTGACAGGAAGAAATTACGATCGGAGCAATTTTGAAGACTTATCGCTCTATTGAAGAGAGTCAATAAGTTAATTTTTGTCAGAGGTGTGATATTAACGTGACATCTATGGGGAATAAATTTTAGCATCTCGCTAGGGAGGATTGCTAAATAGTTTATCACTGAAGTGATGAATTATATTACTTGTAATTTGAACAAGATTTGGGGAATTTTATCACTCCATTAAGGAGAGCCGATAAATTGGATATTTACTACTCCGTTGGAGAGAGTTAATAAATCAATCATGATTTGAATAATTTTGGTGACTTATCGTTCCCTTACTGAGAATTGATACGTGGGTTCTGACAGAGGAATTACAGTCGTACAAATATTGATGCCAACTAAATTCAAACTCTGTGAAGATGATGATTAGCCTGACGAGAATTTAGATCCTGCTGAGGAAATACAGCAGTTTAACAATGTTCTGTTAAAAGAATTCATGAACTTAGAGAACAAGTGTCACGTTCAACAATACAAAGGTGAATCCTTTGTTTAGGATTGGCAACGCAAAAGGTAACCTTTGCGTTTGAGGTTCTAAACGCAGAGTTAAGAACCCTCATAACGTAGGTCTAGGCCTGGCGTTTGAAGAATTTGAACGCAGAGGCGAACTTTGCGTTAAAGTCTAACCGACTTTATCTATTAACGCGAAAGATCGCGTTTCAGTGATGGTTGGAATTCTCTCCTAGAATCCCGCACTAATTTAACAGCTTGGCGGCTGTTATAAATAGACCTGTGTGGTCACATCAAGAGTCATTTGAGTCTTTCTACTTTTAGCTTGATTCCAAGAACGGGAATTCTCGTTTGAATTTTAACCGATTCTCCGACGAACTCCGTCTTCTCTGATCAACCACACGCATGGCGCCCAGAAGGATGAGTTCGGGTTCCAAGAAGATCACCAAGGCGGTTTTAGAGCCATCGCCGGTCGAGAACACCGGTGATATTGCTGCTCTCCCGAGCGCTTCGACATTGCTGTCGCCGTCGTATGGGCCTCGCTCCTGAGGTAAGTGGTGATCATGGTAACTTGTTTCAATAAGTTTTCTGAAAACCCTAGATGGGTTCTTCTCAACGAGGAAGATAACTCGTTTCTTTGTAATTGGAACGCACAGTTGGAACTTTGTGTTAATCATGAACTCTGATCGTGAGTTTGGACTCTGCGTTAAAAACGTGGACCTTGAATAATGCAAATTTTGAAGTCTACGTTCAAGATCAACAACGCAAATTTGAAGTTTGCGTTTAAGATAAAGAATGCAGGTTTTGAAGTCTGTGTTTAAGATAAATAACGCAGATCTTGAGGTCTGCGTTTAAGATGAATAACGCAGATCTTGAGATCTGCGTTTAAGATGAATAACGCAGATCTTGAGGTCTGCGTTTAAGATGAATAACGCAGATCTAGAAATCTGTGTTCAAGATCAAAAACACAGATTTGGGAGCCTGGGTTTAGGATTAGAAACACAACTTTTAAAGTCTGCTTCTAGTCTAGTTCCTTCCATTGGCAGTTCCCTTTAGTTACTAACTTCTGTTTCTCGTTTTGCAGTGATTTTTCCTAATTTGCCGCTTCTGCCAGAGCAGCGTTTCAACTACACTGATGATCCAGAAGTAGGGAGAGCTTTTGGTCTTCATAGAGAGATTCCTCTATGCACATTCCCTAGCTTGGAGCGGGCACATTTAATTAGGTTTGTCGGGTGTTCCACTCTTAGGGCTTTAATCACCAATCTGGATCTAGAAACCCCTGCGGGTCTAGATTAATTTGTCAAACCATCGTTTTTGTTCGGAGACCATATATCTCCTGATGGACAAGTTGGGTATGTAGAAGATTCCCGGATGCTATGAAGAATCGACGACCGTTTATTCTTTCTTCTGAGCATGAAGAGAATGTACCCGCTTTCACACTTTCTGAGTGTCGGTGGTCGCCGAGGTTTGGCCTTCGATCTTGTCAAGGACAATGAGAACATCTCGTTTGGATTTGGTCGATCATCCCGCGTACACATTGGCAGGCAACTCAAGGGTTTGAGGCCCGGCAGATTTGAGAAAAAGGACCTTGCTCAGGAGGCATCTCTCCCGGCGAACATCTTCATACGCTAGTTCATTGCTGCTCGAGGTGAATTTCCTGCACAAGCCTTTCGTTCTCCTGGCTGGTTGTTCTCTGGAGAAGATGGCTGGTGGACACGTATGGTGGATTTTGTTCTTGAGAAGCTCGAGGAGCCTCTTGCTCAGTCTGGTCTTACGATACCGGTACAGGCCACGAGGCGTGGGATCACCCAGAACTATCCCTCCTTCTTTGCTATGTTGGAGCGGTATAATCCGGACAGTTACACTTTTTTCACGCCAGTCGGGGAGTTGAGATTTGCTCTCCATGAGATGCATGCGGTATCAGGACTATCCTTTGGGCAAATGCCCTATGAAGAATTTGTTCCAACAACTGAGGAACTTTCTATTCTGAAGACTGCTCATCCAGAGATATACAACACTTTTTGGGAGTTGATGTGTCATTTCCACATCTGTGCTCAGGTCGTTGGGATGCGTGGGGGTGGTCTCATGCATACTGCCTGGGCAGATTACTTATTTCAGAATCTGGGTCAGAAAAACTTGATGGTAACCCGTCTTGCTGTAAGCTCGGCTAAGAGCATTAAAGCTCGCATCAAGGCCCCTAATGCTGTTTATAGGAACAAGTGTTTAGAAGATGGATTTGAAGTTGACAGTGAATTTGAAAGTTTTCACCATCAAGCTGCAATTCCCATTTCTGACACGGCCCTCCTTGCTGGTTTCCTGATGCTATGGTTGAAACGGTGCGTCATGCCGTCGAAACCGGCTAAATCGATCTTGGTTGAGGTCGTCTACCCAGCTGTTCTCTTGGCTCATGGAAGACCACTAAGTCTTCTCTCTGCGATGATAGGTTGTCTGTAGAGAGGCTTATGAGATTTGGTTTCAGAACTCCTCGACGTCAAGGAGATGAATGTTGCCGGGAGGAAAGTTTGGAAGACTCCCCAACCTTGCACACCAATGCCCTATACTTATTTAGTGCCTTGGTTTGTGCTGCATTGTCCCTCTTTGATGACGGGGATCATACATGATAGTGAAATTTCTGTTCCTTTCATCCAGAGGCTTGAGTCAGCCACATGGACGACTGTGTACATAGTCCGGATTAGACAACTCTTGTCTTTGGAGAACAATTATGATCTCTTTTGCTGCCGCCCTTGTTATGATGAGGCTGAAGAAGAAGGCCCGAAGTTTGGCAACGTAGTCTTCGAAGGGTCTTCGCTTTTAAACACAGGGACTTTTCAATGGCTTATTGCTATCAGAGTGGGCTACCTGGTCTTCCGACTAGGTGAGAGATGCATAATTGAGCCATACGTTCCTTCGCGTTTTGCCCGGCAATTTGGGTACGACCAGCTTTATGTTGGTAACCCTAATTCGCGGTTAGCTTACATCGGGAATCTATACGAAGGTGCTCGTGCTTGGTATTTTTTTTCTGCCCGATGGACTCATGCGTAGTTTACTCTGCCTAGTTTGCTGCCTATTTGTTCCACCGTAGCAGACTTCCGCGATTGGTTCGACAAAGCTTCTCAAATCCCCGAATACGATATATATACTTTATGCATAAATGAAATCCGGGAACTTTATAAATCGAGAAGTGGTTCTGCCAGGACTCGATTACCAGGGATATAGGATTATCTGTCCTGCGAACGAGAGGCGGTCGGAATCGAGGAGATCCTGAAGGAATTACCCGCTGCTGAGCCTTCTGAAGAAGAGGATACTAAAGAAGTTCTCGAGGGAGCACCCCCTCCTGAGCCTCGCTCCTTAAGATCATCAGGGAAGAGGCCCCTTACTGCTGAGGAGGTAGGTGAATATGATAGGAGAATTCGCAAGCGGAAGCCCGTTGCAGCTAAGAACTCCAATTAAGCCAAGTTGATGGGGGATGCCATAAAGTCGGCGCGTGCTGCGTCTCCTGAGAACAGAGGGGTATGCTTCAAGCTGTTCCTCCCGGTCCTGAGATGACAACAGGTGGGTAGAGGTCGGCCACCCCAGGCTTATTGTCAAATATGCCTGAAAAGTTAGCTTCTGAAGCTGACCGTCGCCCCACTCGCACTGATTATGCGAATTGCTTTATTTATCCGACCGCTCCACCCCCAAGCTCGGAAACTTTGAGGAAACTTATCGAACAATTAGAGAATTAGATGCAAATGACTATCGACGTTGTTAGCCTTAGGGACGTGAGTTTCAAGGTTTTTGAACCCCATCTGCTGGAATGTCTCTCCAAGATCGGGAACCAGGGGAATGCATTATGGACCGATAATTATCGCGAGAGCATTGTTATCCTGGAATATGAATTGGAATTCCTTTCAATGCTACAACGGGACGACATAGGACCAGAAGTGGATCGGGCTCTTTCTCAAGCCAAAGATTTGAAAGCACAATACCTAGAGGCTCTTCAGAAGAGTCTGTCTGAAACAGAATCTCGTATTGCCAGCCTGCGTGGGGAACATCTCCAAGTGTAAGTGGACTTGGGCAGTTTTTCTACAGGTATCCAGGATACTGCAGCAGAGCTTACCCGTGCTAGTGTTGAGCTATCTCAGATAAATGCTTAGTTAGCTGGCGATATGGAAGTTATAAAAGGGTTAGTTGCTTACTGTGACGGGCTTTTCAAAGGCTATTGCGATGAGATTGTTGCTGCAGACAAGATTAGGCGAGAGATTGCAGAAGCAGCATCAAATGAAGAGGAGCTCAGGAGCAAGATAACAGAAGAAGTCAAAAAGGCTCGTGAGGAGAAAATATTGGCTTTGAAATCTAAGCTCAAGTCTTTTAGGCTGATGTGCCCCGACGCTTAGGGTTTGGATTGCTTTTTCGCTAGGGAATAATTTTGTATCGTTTTCATTTCAATTGTCTTCACTTTGTATTCACATTAACAATATTGAATGAAAATGATATCTTTTTGCTTTTCATCATCTCTTTCGTTAGACTCTAGTTCAGGACAATGAAAAGTAATACAAATGCCATAGGTGTAGTGTTAACTTGGCATGAAACTAAAATTCTCTTTATTATTACTTAGAATAATTCCAAAAAATTTCAATCGTCAGAGGTGTAATGTTAACATGACGACATACAAGACAAGAAAATTAAGATTTATTCCCGAAATACACTATGAATTAGCAACCCCCAGCCTGACTTGGCTGGAGTTTAGGGGGCTGCATGATTTATGAAAAATATCTTTTAAGAAATTTCCCGTTAATTGGCATCATGAGCCTGTCTCCTTTTTTATCAATGAGGCGATAAGCTCCATTCGAATAGACTGATTCTATTATGAAAGGTCCTTCCCATTTAGGATTGAACTTCCCTTTGGTTTTGTGTATCATTACCATGTGTCGTCTGTTAGCCAAAACTAAATCGCCTTTCTGAAAAATCCGTTCTTTAACCTTTTTGTTGTAGGCTTTGGAGATACGGGCTTGATATAACTCAATCTGTTGCTGAGCTTTAAGTCGTTTGTCATCTAAGGCTTCGAGTTCTTGCAGACGTCGTTGATGTTTCTCTTCTTCCGTTAGTCCAGTTATAACCGCGACTCTCAGGGAAGGGATTTGAATCTTAAGTGGTTGTACAGCTTCGTAACCGTATACCAAAGAGAATGTCGTAGCTCTTGTAGGAGTCCTTACCGTTGTGCGGTAGGCCCACAGACATTCACCGAGCCTTTCGTCCCAATCACGTCGGCTTTTAGAAACAAACTTTTTAAGAAGCTTCACGATGGTCTTATTAAACGATTCTGTGAGGCCGTTTGCCAGCGGGTAATACATCGTAGATGCGACACTTTAGATTCTAAACTTATCACAAAATATCTGAAACCCAAAGCTTACAAATTGTGTCCTGTTGTCATGAACTATTCGTCTCAGGACTCCAAAACGGTAAATGACGTGATGTTTAATGAACTTAATCACACTCGACGTCTTGACTTCTTTCAACGGGACTGCCTCTGCCTATTTGGAGAAGTAATCGGTTACAGCTAAAATAAACCGGTGTCCTTTGGAAGTCGGAGGAGAGATTGGTCCTATGATATCCATACCCCACATTTCAAATAGACAAGATGCGGAAGTGGGGTGTAAGTTACTTGGCGCTTGGTGGATAAAATCCCCATGAATCTGACACGCGTGACAACGTTTAGCGTAATCAACTGCGTCTGAGAACATCTTTGGCCAGTAATAGCCAATTCGTCAGAGGCGATCCCCCAATTTAACCCCGGGTTGATGAGCTCCACACATTCCGTCATGAGCTTCCTTGAGGGCGTCTTTTGCTTCCTTTTGAGAGAGGCATCGAAGCAAAACTCCATCATGTGATTTATGATACAGGATTTGAGAAACTACGTCGTAATAGAATCGGAGGGCCTTTCGTTTGATAGAGGCTGCTTCCTTAGGGTCATCGGGCAGAATTCCGTACAGGACGTAGTCGATATATGGGAATCTTCAATCCCTAGATTCGAATTCCATGGAGGTTGTACAGACTTCTCCTATCATTGTCTTGCCTGAACTTTCCTCTACAGGAATCTTGTAACAATATAGCTCGCGTCCCGTGACTGGAATCATTGTTTCAGCCCCTGGTGACAATGCTAGTGAAGTTGCCAACGAGGCTAAAGTGTCTGTATAAGCGTTCTGAGCTCGTGGAATGTATTCGATAAAGAAACCTTCGAACTTTTTAGCTTGTTTTAGCACTGCGAAGTAGTACGGGATTAGATCCTCATGACGCACCTCGTATTCACCTCGGACTTGATTTACGATGAGCTGAGAGTCACCATAAGCCTCGAGATGCCGAATATCGAGTTCTTCAGCAAATTGCATTCCTAATAGCAGAGCATTATACCCAGCTACGTTGTTGGTGCAGGGTTCGATTAGCGAAAATCCTCTTGGAATTACGTGACCGCTCGGAGAGACGAGCACCACTCCTACTCCTGCTGTAATTGCCCCATGAGGATTTGCTCTGGATGCACCGTCAAAGAATAATTTCCACACTTGTGTAGTTCCCTGAGTAACACAAGCTTCAGCGACTTCTTCGGGCAATTCTTCATACAACTTAGATGTCCCTGGCACCGGCTGATCAGCTAAGAAATCTGCTAATGCTTGACCTTTAACTACTTTTTGGGGCATAAATTGCATGTCATATTGTGATAAGAGGATGACACACTTCGCGAGCCGACAATTTAGAGACGATGGTTTCGTCATCAGAACTCTCAAGGGATTCACCTTAGAAATGACATGAATTGTTTGTCCTACCAAGTAATGTCGCATCTTTTGAACTGTGAATACCAAAGCGAGACATTCTTTTTTGACCGGATTATACCGATGTTCGGCTCCCATCATGGTTCTGCTTAAGTAGTAGATGGCTTGCTCTTATCCTTGATCGTTGTTCTGGGCCAACAAAGCTCCAAGGGAATGTTCCATGGCCCTCACATACAATAGGAATGGCTTTCCTGATATTGTGGCCATGAGGACTGGCGGTTGAGTAAGATATCTCTTAATCTCCTCGAACGCTTTTTGACATTCTCCATCCCAAACAAAGGATACTCCTTTCTTCATGAGCTTGACGAAAGGTTGGCAACGTCCTGAAAGATTTGATATGAATCTTCGAATGTAGGCCAGTATGCCTTGCAAACCTCTGAGCTCTTTGAGATTCTTCGGAGGTGGCATGTCTTGGATAGCACGCACTTTTTTTGGGTCAAGAGAAATTCCTTTGGATGTGACGATAAATCCTAAGAATTTCCCGCTTGATACCCCAAGGAAAGATTTTGTTGGGTTCATCTTTAGTTGATGTGCTCGCATGATGTCGAACATTGTTTTCAAGTCTGTAAGAAGATCGCCTTTATGTTGGCTCTTTACTGCTATATCATCAACGTAGCACTCGATCTTCTTACGTAGGTGTTCGTGAAAGATGGCGTTCATTGCACGTTGATAAGTTGCACCTGCGTTTTTCAGGCCGAATGGTATTACTGTATAGCAATACACCCCAAGTGGTGTTCTAAAAGCCGTATGTTTTTCGTCTTCCGGGTGCATCTTAATCTGGTTGTACCCGGAGAATCCGTCCATGAAAGACATCCTTTCATATCCACAGGTGTTATCGATCATGACGTCAGTGATAGGAAGAGGAAATTCGTCTTTTGGACAAGCTGCGTTAAGGTCACGGAAGTCGATGCATATCCGAACCTTACCGTTCTTTTTGGGAACTGGGACAATGTTGGCCACCCAGTCCGAGTGTTGTTCCTCCCTAACAAAACCAGAGTCTATAAGCTTTTTAACCTCTGACTCAATCACCTCCATGACCTCCGGAAAAAACCGGCGTTGTTGCTGTTTAACGGGTTTTGCATCCGGATCGATATTGAGATGATGCGTGGCTACTTTTAGGTTCAGGCCGGGCATATCTTCATAATTCCAAGCAAAGACATCTATATATTCTCGGATGAGAGATATAAGGTCCTCTTTTTCAGATGATGATAAGTCTTCAGCTATAAAGATAGGCTTAGGGTCGGATTCATCTCCCATGTTGACCTGGATCACCTTATCTTCAGTGGGTGGTTCGCGTTGTTTGAAACACATATCCCACAAGATGTTAAGACGTTTGATCCAAGGATCGTCAGTTGATTCGATTAACTCCTCATCACCCCCTGCGTCTTCTTCTGGATGACTAGTTGAAACCATATTCACAGTTAAACTTTTAAAGAAAGGTCCGACACTGACGTCAGATTCCCAGGACGATGTCTCAAATGAGTGATCTTGACGTAGATAATTACTGATTTCATTTTTCGAGGCAGAAGGAATTGTGACATAACCTAAACCTCTTTCGGTCTTTTGATAATAATTCGGGGGTTTTCCTTCGGGGTTAGAGACATTCGGATCGAAATTCGCCTACCTTTCTTGAAATTTAAACTCTATTTTTCGTTAAAGTTATACCCCATTCGTTTCATTAAATGTATAGAATTGAGTTCGTGGTAATGGAATTGGGGAACTCCGTCATCTTCCTCTGAACTTCCTCATTTGAGTTGTTCGGGTTTGACTTTACCAAAACAGATCGGCTTCTGCCCTTTCCTTTTGGATGAGACTTTGAAGATAGCCTTCTATGCATCTTCTACTTCTTCATCTGAAGTGAATGATGACTTAATTGGCAATGTAAGGGATGCTTCTGCACACAATGTGCGCCACGAGTTGGTACCTGCATTATGATCCTTCTCTGTTTGTTTATTTTTAGAGGACACATCAGACAAGTACGCCAAAATAAAATCTTCATTAATGCACCATTTACCCTCACTCGGTACATTATTATTACTCTCATCCTGACCCATTACATCTAAATTTAGTTCCCATGGACAATCTTCTTCAGGATCTGGTTCAATGTCAGCTTCGTTTCCGCTGTCCATATCTTCTTTCTCCTAGGATTCTAGGTAGAAAACGGAGTCGGTGTGAAAGTTTTCTACCCCTCGGAAAGGATACTTTTCTACAATCAGGGTTCGAACTTCTCCCTCATCATTGGTATATTTCATGACCTGATGCAGGATAGACGGGACAATGCGGTTTGCATGTATCCATGGTCTTCCTAACAATAGATTGTAGGAAGTGTCTGCGTCTATGATGTAACATGTTACCTCGGACTTGAGGTCTCTAATTTGGCATCTGAGTTTGATCTTTCCCAGGGGCCGAGTGCTGTTAGCATTGAACCCGAAGATGGTGGTCCGAGTAGTGTTCAATCGGTGCATAGGGATTCCTAAGACCTGCATGACTCTGTAAGGCATGATGCTGAGTGCTGAGCCCGGGTCAACTTGGACACGACTGATTTCGGAGGATCCGATATACCCCGTGTAGTACAGTGGTCTGTCGTGCTTGTGTTTGACCTGCATATCTTCCTGAGTAAACGATATGCAAGGTAAACTTCTCGCTCTTGCAGACATTGCAGGCAAGGTTGGTCTTTAGAGGCTTCAGGGATCGGAGCGACTTGTGTAATAAAGCTTTCCGTATTCTTTAAGGCTTCGATCAGAGCTTCCTTGGTAGTTTTGGATAACCTCAGGAGCTCATATAGAGTAATCCTGGCCGGTATGTTGGCCAGTTATGGCATGACATTGAATTGGAAAGGAGCGCTCGACTCTCCAAGTTCCTTATTGAACCGGAGCTCCTTTTGTTTCCCTTTATCGGCCGGCTTCTTTGGTACAGAACCCCCAGCGTCTTGGGGCTGTTCTTCAGCTTCTTGAGCATTTTGGTTGTAGTCTTTCAAGTAAGTCTTTCTAGACCGAGTACCAGAGTTGTCTCCTGGGTATGCTGCCAGGGCAATCCTCTCTTCTTCTGAGTCAGTAAGAGGTTTGAGATGATCGTCATTCTCATTAACAGAGGGGCTAATCATGTTGGACAACTTAGCCTTTCCTCCCTTCTTTTTGGACGTAGTTTTCACCCCTTGCCAATCTTCTACGAGGTCGGGATGTACCCACATGATCTCCCCTTTTGGGGTAGTGAGGGGTACCAACCCCCTATCCTTCTGACTATACAAGTCAGTATTTTTTAGGTGCATTTCTCCTTTATGAATGGGGACAACACCATCTGCGGCCGCTACCGGAGGGAAGTTACCGAATTGGACCGCTATCATATTAGTGGATACAGTCTTTTGCTCCGGCTTCAAGGTGAGCACATTAGCATTCACCAAATTTTGGAGGATGTCTTTAAAGACATAGCACCTTCTGGTAGGATGTCCTAGGAGCCTATGATAGCGGCAATAATTAGGATCATCCACCTTCCCTGCTTCATCCGGCTTCTTGATTTCGAGAAGCTGCAGCTTGTTATTCTTCCGTAGTAACTGGAACAAGGTGTCCACATGCTCTTCCTTGAATGAGTACTGCATGGGCGCTCTTTGTTGGTTCGGTGCCTTGCCTTGCTTATTAGGTGGTGATGCTCGTGTGTTGGCGTCGGCTGCCAAAGTCTCTTTTCCTTTAGACCGTTGAGCATTATACTGGTTGTGTTGCTGCTGTGGCTTGGCTTGCGCAGCTTCTTCAGCTTTGACTCGAGCGACAATCTCTTCGGCTTATTCTCCTTGCGATACCAGTTGCCTCCAGTAGCGACATTCTGCCACCCCCATCTGAGCGAGGAGTTAGGTCTGCAAATTATGCCTGCAAGTTTCAACCAAAGTTGATTGAGTCATACCTGATGGGCATCACAGTACCATGCTGCGAAATCTCTCAACATATGCCTTAATGGACTCTCCTTTCTTTTGTTTAGTGGCTAGAAGAGTCGGGACTGAGACTTCCGTATCGTCCTCAAAGAACCTGGCCAAGAATAGCCTTTCCAAATCTATCCATTTCTGAATAGATCCAGCAGGCAGCTTCATAAACCACTCAAAGGCGACACCCTTGAGGGTACCTGTTCGCGGGAAAAATCGTGTTCTTCTTCATTGATATCATTGCCATCTCAATAACTGTTTATCGGTTACAAAGATCCGGTCTTTTTATAAGATCCGGTTACAATGAAAATTAAAATAAAAATAAAGAAAGATTACAATTTTTATCCTTGTTTGTCGAACGAATCGCGAGCTCCTGTTTTGTGGTCACTCGCTTTGGTGGGTTCTTTGCCTGCGCCGGGGTTGTTTGCCGTGGACCACCGCGTGATCTCGATCCGGTCGGATCTACACGATATGACGGGTATTATCTCACGAAGGAAATAATAGCTGGGTGGGGTACTAATTCACCAAGGAAATAGTAGCCCAAGTGTCGAAATCGACCAAGCGAATTCGAGACTCTTCTCGGGATCTAAGAACCAAGCTTAGATCCGGAGGAAAATCGTGTAGATCTCAGATCCGATCCCTCTCGAACTCTTGCCTTATTTGGCGTGGATGATCGCCGAGCACCGGATCTCAAAGTCTAAGTCTTCAATCTTCTAAAGCTCCAATCTTTTTTAGATCTGAGACTCCAATCCGGCAGAGCTTCGCCCCTCCAAAATCCAACCCCCCAAACAAATGAGCACAAGGCCTATTTATAGGCGCTCGAAACTGTGCCCCGGGCACAGAACAGGGCCTAGCCACCCCTGGGTGGCTCGGCCATGGCCGAGCCACCCATGGGTGGCTCGGCCACCGAGCCACCTCAGGGTGGCTCGGCTTGGGCCGAGCCACCTTGAGGTGGCTCGGCCCAGTGCCGAGCCCCCGGGTGTTCCGTTGTTTCGTCCGTCGTTCGGGTTCCGTCGTTCGGGTTCCGATTCGTTGTTGATTTGGACTTTGATTCGGTTGTGTGGTTGACTTGTTCGGATTCGATTCGTTTTGATCCGATTCCTGATTTGGTAGTAAACCCACTTCTGAGTTCGAGTCCGAAACCGATCTTGATTCGATCGTTATATCACCGAGTTCGCTCTTGTTTAGATGACTCGGTGATTCCCCGAAACGTTGGTTTGATTCCGCGTGCGAGTGGATGCGTTCCAATGCTTGGGTGCGATTTGTTGGCTTCGTCGCCTCGTTAACCTGTTCCGTTACGTATGGCTTGGCTTCGGCGTTGGCGGGATAACGGTCGTACTTGGATACGTCGCTCGATGGTCCGTTTGTTGAATTGGCGTCGTCGAGCTGTGATAGGGGACCTATAGGCAATTTTATACGCCTACAGTACCGATGAATAGTCGGATCAGAATGGCGTCGTTCGCTACCACATCTCCAGTCTGTGACTTGAAGTAGTAGATGTGCTGATTCGGTGATCCGGTGCCATCGAACGGTTGCAAGGTAGGTGCCTTAAACTTTGGTGGGTAAAGGGTTGTGTCCTACTCAGCGGGATAAGGCCGCACAACCCCTTCTTCGCGGAGCTCGCTTCTGTTGGCGATTGCATTAAGGCGAGCCTCCAGTTCATCCACTTTAGCAGACTGAGGATGCAATTCTCTTTCTGTCTCCTTCTCGTTTTCAAAGGAGGATTCCAAGTTATGAGTTTCACGATCCGAGTGTTCAGTCGCTTTTTGCTTTCCCTTTGCTGTGGTTTTTTGGGAAGATTCAGGTCTTTGGCCTTTCTCGACCAGGAGCTGGGCCAACATATCCTTCATCTGAAGAAGGGTCTCTTGTTACGCTTGGAGTATGACGTGATGTTCGTCCACTCTTTTGGCTAGGTCTTCGGGGTTTCCCGTCATGTAAGCAGAAACCTCTTGTGCTCCGACAGGGCTTAAAGATTGGGATTCGGCTATTGCCGAATGTTCATCACTTGACGTAATCCCCTTGGCTAACTTTTGATAGTCAACCGAACGGATAGCTCCTGTACGAGTCCGAGTGTGTCGGTATACTCCCTCGAACTCATCACAGATTTCCCAAATAGTCGGGGAATGACTTCTTTGTGACTCATCAGAATTGGGGTGTGAGGCTTTTCCTCTGCCTATCATGTTGATCGTGACCTCGGGATATTCGATTTTAGGGGCCTTCTTATGACGACGCTGTCGTTTGGGAGGCCTAATGACATTCGTCAATCTGTTGAACACTGATTGTCTAGGAGTAGGTGAGCAACAGCTGCATTCGGAGAGGACTACGGAAATAAGTCGCTCACATTGGCATGAATGAGCCCCTTGCTGTGTTGGTCTTCCTCTTGACAGTAGCTCACGTAAGTCAGAGACCTGGGAAAAATCTCGTGAGGGTGGAGATGGGACCCCCTATCCCTGGGTGGGTTGGATATGAACTTTAAATCCATGCTGACTCCATTGAACCCAACGGACCATGTCGTGTTCTTGAGAAGAAACGTGAGGGTCGCGTTTAGGTTTATAAACACTAGGTTGAGGCCTGTGTTTAACTGATGAAACAGACCTTTGTGGATCTTGTTCTGATTGAACGCACACTTGTGGTGTGCGTTTTGATGATGAAACAGACTCCTGAGGGTCATATTTTGGTTGAACGCACACCTGTGGTGTGCACTTGTTTGACTGATCAGACCTCTGAGGGTCGGGTTTTGATTGAACGCACACTTGTGGTGTGCGTTTAGTTGATTGAACAGACCCCTGCGGGTCTTGTTTTGATTAAACACACACTTGAGGTGTGTGTTTAGATGATTGAACATGCCTTTGAAGGTCACGTTTTGATTTTGAGACGCACTCCTGAGGTGTGCGTCTAGATTGAACAACACGCCACTGAGGGTCACAGTTAAGTTGGATTACCCGAGGCTCATAATCGGGTTCATTGCCACGAAGTGTACGTTCTGGAGCAGAAGCGCACAGTTCGGGCAAATTTTCAGAAACGCAATCTTTGCGTTGGGTGATAGCTCGGTTATTCCGCAAGTATGCTCGCCATATGGATCTTCTCCTTTGTCGAGCAGCGTTTTTCTTAGCTTGTTTCAACGCCTTGGCCGCAGCGTCATCGGCGTTGGTTGGATTTTCCTCCGTTATAGGTCTATTATGACCTATTATACACCGTGTTGATACGGGTGTGGAATCTTCAACCCGCAGAGCGAGTTTAAGGTCTTGGCCAAAGGAGAGGACTTTCTTTGGCGTCTCAGCAGTAGTCACGACCTCCTTAGAGGTATTGCGAATATCACGCTTATAGCTTTAGGGCTAAGCGATCCATAGGAGAGAGCCTCCTCGTACTTGGTTTGGTCGAACTCTACGACGAGATTTTCGACGGTGGTTCGCGTGAGGTGAACGTCAGATTGCGCCACCACTTCTTCGTCCGAGAAGCTAGTCCCCAGCAGAGTCGCCATCTTTTGTTTGTAGGAAATTTTACAGTAAAAAGACAGTGAAAGAAAATTAACTTGTATTCTCTCAAAATTAATTATAATTTAGATTTCGATTACAAAAGAGAGAAGAATGAATTTGATTCTCCCCTTTGTTTAAAACTGGGTTCTTCTTGGTAGCGATGGAGTGCCTCCTTCGAATGCTCACGTCGAATTCGCTCTCCGTTGACGATCTGACCGTACTATCTCACGAGAACAATTGACTTGTATGATGAATTCGGTCTAGAACTCTTAACAAGTTTAAGAAACTCAGAACGAGTTGAAAACTCTAAAAAGAGTTGTTGAGAACCGAATAATCGATTAGTATAATTAACTTGCGTTGCAAGTTAGTTAAGAACTCTTAACGATTTTTAAAACTCAGAGCGAGTTGAAACTCTGTAACCGAGTTGTTAGAACCAAAAATTCGGTTAATAGCCAAGTAGATATGCCGTTGGTGAAGGGATTCTTTAAGATTTGATTAACTGACTGCCGATCAGTTCCTTGATCTTCAGAAAAATCGCCTTCTCCGTGTGGTTTTGTTACTGAGAACCGATCAACCCTTTACTCAGTTGAGTAATGCGGTTATTTATAGGGGGATATGGGGTGTAACCAACCCCTAAATCCACTCCTAAGTGGGCGAAAATCCCTCAGAACATGGAATAAAAGGTTGTGAGGCCGTTCAGCTTGTGTTTGAACAAGTCAAACGCCTAACTTGGTGTTCTGGGCCTTAACTCTGCGCCTAAGGCTTGAGACGCAGAGTTAAATCTCTGCTAGGAATTGGAAACGCACAGGTCACACGCGTTCTAAAAATTAGAGACGCACAGGCCGTTTGTGTGCTGAAACTCGGCTCTGCGTCTTGAGCTTAAGACGCAGGATTGAGTGTTTACTGAAGAACGCACATGTTGTGTGCGTTTTGTGCTTTAACTCTGCATCGCAGAGTTGATTATCTGCTGCTGAACGCACAGGCCGTGTGCGTTTTGAATTTGAGAAACGCAGAAGTGAACTCTGCGTTTGGGAGAGTTTGTTGGCTTGCAACCTCGTCCGCTACAGCATTGCAAAGGCTACTGCTCATTGATCTTTGCTTGTTATGGGGTGTGAAAGTCGTCAGATTGTAACTCTCACAGTTGGTTATGAAGGCTACTGAATAGAGTTTTCATCAGCTGTCAGAAGTGTCGTTGATTTGTAACTCTTCCTGATCTATGTGAAAAGTCCTCTGTTTGTAGCTTTTTGTTTGTTGAAGCTTGATGGGAATCAGCTATCTATTGTGATTTTTAGACAGCCTACAATGTGCAATAAAAAACAGCATAAATTCAGACTTACATAGTTGCAAGGGATGAAAGATTATATTATTTGTACAAGCACAATTATGAAATAGTGAAATACATAACTAAACATGTACAACAATCTAAGATAGTCAATTCAGAATTACATAGTTGCAAGTACGAGATGAAAAATTACATTGTCCATGCAAGCGCAATTATGAAATACTAAAATATATAATGAAATATGTGAAAACAATAAAACTACAAGCTAATTCATGTGGTGTCACCATCTTTATATTTTGCACAATAATCAACCCATATTACCCACGCAATTTGGTCCCTAAGATCCTTCCATTCATTTCTTACATCATGATCCTCTCTTTGTGTCCTAGATTGAGTGAAGTCAACTATGCTTGTATCATCTTCATTAGTCACCTCCTCATTCTCCTCACCAATTACTACATTCTCATTCAAAATATCATATTGTGGATATTCAATTGCAATAAAGTTATGCAAATATAGTACATGCTAAGATGATGTCCACTTGTGTGGGAATGAATAATTAGTCTTCGCCGAAATAATTTTGAACCTATTATTCAATGTACCAAATGTTGATTCAATTTTAAACTATAAAGAAGAGTGTCTTAAATTGAATAACTCCCTACTATTTCTGGGTATCCTACCAAATTGTTCCTTTAAATGATAACGTATACTATGGTATAGAGAGATGAAGCCGGACATGGCAGTGTATCCAGCGTCACAAAGATAATATTTTTCTACATTATAAAAAGAAAATTCGTGATCAATTTGATGATATTATTTAGTTGACTATTTATTAAAAAAGGTGGAAGAATACCATCATATACTCTCAATTCGTAAGGTTGTGGTCTAGACAACACGTCTTGTAAAATTCTATAATCCTTTGCCGCACATTCCCACCCAGCTAGGACATATGTGAAAAGTTTATTTAGAGTGTATGCAACTAAAACATTTTGTGTTACACTTTACGCCCTCTAAAGCGTGCAACTAGGTTAGAGGTAACATTACGTCAATGTGTGTTCTATCTATCAATGCAATCCTATCAAAACTCGACAATAATTCAAAATATTTCTTTCTCATATTATTAAATTATGCAAATCACCAACTCAAACAATTTATTTCTCTCTTACCTTGAAGTAAGGGAAATAGTTTGGACTGTTGACAATCTCCGATGGAATCTCATTAGGTGCTTGCTTCATGTATCGATCGCGAAGACCATTCATAGCCTATAGGATTTTATTAAAGTACATACTAACAGTTTCACACGATCTTTTGAATTTGGTTCTTATTACTCTATTTTTGGTTTTATAACCCACTATACAAAGAAACATAGCGATTTGTTCTTCAACTTGAAGGTGTCTTGTGTCCTTTAAAACACCATTATTTCACATTATATCCGCAAGTTTGAAAAAGCTTTAGGTATCATTCTAGTATAAGATCTATAACTATCACTATATCCTTCAAAGACACGCTTGAAGTGGGCATTTCTACAAAAAAATTCCTCGTCTTATCCTCTCTTGGAGCATTACAAATTGATTTGTGCCTAGCACACATTCTTAATAAACAAGCTATTATTGTGACCACAAAAGATATAGTCGTACTAGCATACACCCTCTTTATTTGTTCTTCATCTACATCATCCATCTACATTAATTACAAAGAAAATAAAGTTTAAGACGTTTATGCAACAATGATGAATGACGCTAAATGAAAAATGGTTCCTTCTAATATATGTAAGCAGTATTAATAAATGATTTTTGTACAGCATAGACATGCATATGATTGAATTCAGGATGGCGATGTGTGCATATGATCGGTTTAAACCACTTAATTATAGAATCGTTGTAATAAAAATAGAAAGAATTAGCTTCCAGGTGTTAGGCTAGTATAAACTTAACTTTTTGTTAAGATTGAAAATAATTTTTTCAACAAATACAAGAATCCAACAAGACTGCATACTACAAGTATGGATAGATATATGGTGGAGTTACCAAACAAATGAAAAATATCAAGCCATAATTTTCTCATCCAACAATTAATAGACTCATTTTGTCACCATGGGGTTAACAATCAAGCCATAATTTTCTTCATTGTATTAACTGGTCAATTGATTGATGAAATCAACCGCTAATCAAACCACAATAGTAGTAAAATCAACCACTAATCAAGATCGGGAAATCAACCACAATAGCTCAGAAAATCAAAACGTAAAAAGATAGTGGAAAAATCAACCACAATAGGTCGAACAATCAATAAGGTTTAGGGGTTTATTTTTATACCTCAATAGCTCGGAAGATCAACCGCGGAAACACCAATTTGGACTAAAATCTCCAAACCAACTGCTAAACCAACCCACATCGCAAGAACACTGACAAACTTTGAGCTCGCTGGCGAATGACGTCAATAGGTGAGGACGAGAGCTGGATGTGAGGAAAAGACGCTAAAAATCAAGGAGGGATATGGGGGTTGGGGGCGGGAAAGAGAGCGGAAACCCTAGAAATTTTATGTGATTTTGCGGCCTCGAGAAATGTCAACTGGCGCGGAAATTGGGTACGCGCGTGGTTTTATTAGTTTAATAATAGGGCTGTCAGTTTTCTAGGTGATTTCATCTCATTTTGATTGAAAGTTGATTTTTATAAAATGTGGTATTTTCTTTACTTTATAGAAAACTTTTTTATAAATTTTTTTTTGAACCAATCATAACTTATAGAAATCTATAGAAAAATTGTATTTACAAAACTACCATTGTCAGTCCTCTTCTATAAAGTTTTCTATAAAATTAGTGAACAAAACACCCCTAATAATATAAAAAAACCTATTGAAAAATTGAGCGTAAGATTAACGCCATGGTTGCGCGTCACGTGCTCTTGGGAATTAGCTTAGTGTGTCTGCTAACATATTTAACAAAATTGTCTATAAATAAACCCCGTCCTCTCTCTTATTTGCAGTCTCTTTTAATTAATTAATTAATTAACTGATCAAACCTCCCAGATTTCTTCAGTTGGGAAAAACCCTAGAAAAGCAAGAGAGAGAGAGAGAGAGCTCTCGAGCTCGTCGATCTCCCCGCGGCCGTTGAAATTAGGGTTCCGGCGATGGAAGACGAGGACATCGAGAAGACGGTTCTCGCTTACCTGAAGAAGAAGGGTTTCAAACAGACCGAGCTCGCTCTTCAGGAAGAACAGAACCGGATCTCTTCTTCTTCATTGGCGGATCCATCGAGGTCAGTTGCCCTAGATTTGCCCTAATTTCTTTCTACTTTCGTGAAATCGAATAAGATTAGGCGAAAAGTTGTTGTTATTATGGATTTGCATTGAAATATCTTGTTTGGTTCTTCTGCCCTAAATTTTCTTTTGATAAGTGAAAATAATAGTAAAAGTGGAAATTTTGATGTATGTGCATTGTTAGTTTGTTAATCTTATTCACATTTTATTTTCGTCAGTTCAGTTGTTCTAGTAACAAACAATTTTAATCAGTTGACTAGCAAAAAAAAAAAAAAAACTGGCCTACATTTAACAAATTTAATACTTATATTTGCCAGTTGCCCTAAAATGGCCCTAGTATCTTACCTCATCGCGTCTTAGAATGATTCCAGTGGATAAATTGTTGTTTTGGTGGAAGTGCATTGAAATGTCTTATTTGGTTCTTCTGTCCTAATTTCTCTATCTTGGTAATTAGGAATTGCGGGAAAAGGGGAAGTTTTGATGTATTTGCATTATTGTTCTTAGTCACATATTAATTTTCTCTGTTCATTTGCCCTTCTAACAAACAATTTTAATCAATTGAGTTGTAAAAAAACTACCATGAGCAAGAAACTGATCTACTAGACAGTCTGATCCTTTTCTATTCTCAATATCTTGAAGCATGCATAAAATCTTTCCTTTTTGCTCTAATTTCGCTAGTATTTCTTCCATCCCTGTTAGGAATGCAAATCATTGTACAAAAGAACCTAAAAGTTTGATCTTTCTTGTAGGGCAATCGGTAGATAACACTATCACAATTAGCAAAGTGTACATTGCCAAATATTCAATTTATGTCCTATATTGGAATGCACATGATGCTATTCTAGTTAAAAAATTATGTTTCTTAAGTGAAAATGAATTGAGACTCTACTTCTTAAGAGAACTGTTTTTCTTCTTCTTCAAGTGGAGATGGTGACAAGTTTGGTCACTACATGTTCTTTATTATATTTTCCCAAGTATCTCTTTCCGCAATTTTACCTTTTCGTATTGCAGTGTGAATTTTGAATGACCATATACATGTTTTACGGAGTACATTCAGCAAGATTGAACCTTTTTATGTTTTTGTTCTCTTTACATATTGACAAGTTAATTGCTTTCAGATCAAAGAATGGTGCTGCCAGATATCATGATGGTTACAACAAGCTAAGGTCATGGGCATATGGTTCGTTGGATTTGTATAAGGTAGCTATTTGCTGTTTCTTTGGCTCATTGTAGTTATGATATATTGTCGTAGTGTACAATTTAATTTCTGATAATGATTACCTCTCTTCTCGCTTCTTGGGTTATTTTATTTATACTACCTGATGGATATGACTTTGATATTAAACTCGCTACTATCTTTCATTTTGCACAGCATGAACTGCTTCGCGTGCTTTATCCAGTTTTTATACACTGTTTCATGGATCTTGTGGCAGAAGGGCACATGCTGGAAGGTAAACTTCTGCATTTATTCTGGCTTGATTTGATTCTGAATCTGTTGGTTGACTTTGAACAATGTTAACTTGATCATATGCATTTATGTTATATGCTCATACAGCTCGGACTTTTTTCAACACATTCCGCGAAGACCATGAACTAATGCATCTGAGAGATCTCCAAAAATTGGAAGGCATCCTTTCTCCCTCACATCTGGAGGTGATAATTGAATACGCCTTTTGGTACATTGTGGTCTAGTTGTTGATAAAAGCAGATACATTAAACAAAACTATTTAAATTATGATCTACAGGAAATGGAATTAGCTCGTACTTTGAGGCAGAGCAAAGTTAACATAAAGTTATGTGAGGTATGCTTTTTCCAATTTTTAACTTGTTTTGAATCTATATCTTGCTAAACAATATACTTCAGTGCTTAGTGATGATATTTCATTGCAATTACATCATACTAGGAAGAAAAATTCTTTTCCTACTTGCATAGCATGTACGTCACCTGGGACCTCCTGTATTAAACTTTCTTGTGTGTGTATTGACGTCCCATGTGTTATAGACACTCATACACCTACTTGCATGGCTCCTTCTGTACATAAAAAATCATTAAAGGAATAAAGAAGAACCGTCACTCAGGTCGTTCAGAAACTTGCAATTTGTTAACCAAATTTCTACTAATAGATCAGAATTGTAGTTAATTATATCATAAAATTAGATCTTTTGTTTCTCTACAAAGCTGATTCTTTCAAGTAAATTCTCTGAAACTCCTTGCATATAAAATTCATAAATTATTTCCTATTTTGCAAGAAATAGTAAAGAGTACAGTGAAAAACAGTCAACAAAAGTACACACGGACCGTCAAGAAAGTATTCTCAACGATTTGCTTAAAAAATAAATTATTATGCTTAAAAATATCACAAATTGGTTTTGTACCACTACAAAATTCCAAAAAGCTGAGAGCGCAATATGCATAAGTAGGCCTTTCAAGCACACTTTGGTTAGATTTACTAAGACCCCCCTTTTGCTCTCCTCTCTTCTGTTGACCCTTTGAGTACTTTGTGATTTGGACAAGTGTATCTTATTTGAGTACTTTGTGATGTGGACACGTGTATCTTTATTTCTTCACTGATGATAACATGCAAATTTGGGTTTTGAACTCAAGCAAATGGATAACTTTGATCTTACTTTTAGCTTAATAGTGGTTGAAAGCTGTGAAAAGAAATTGAATGTGAATGTTTGAGTATAATTGTTTACTTTGAAGAAAGACTTAGGGTTTTGAAGCACAAGTCATGGAGTAGATTGAAATCTCACACAATTAAATTAGAATGTAGCATGGAAGAGAAGGAGAATTTAGGAATGACTGTATAAAGAATTTTTAATTTAATTGTTTGTGTTGCTATAGGATTAACTTAGCATTGCCGATGACAAATGCCCTTTGAACAAAGAAAGAAAAAAAAGAAAAAAGAAAACGGAGATCACTTCTTATATGATACCCATACATATATAGAGGTTTAGATATAGACCAATCAGAAACAAGTTTTCTTTTACTTTTTTTACTGTTTCTTAGGATCCATAAATACTTCTTTATTTTCTTACACACGGTACTTAAAGTTTTTTTATTTATTGTCGTAGAAGTTACAAGTTGTATTTGTTCGTAATCCAAACGTCCTCAGCATTAACAAAATATGCTGGTCATATTGGTTTCCCTCATTCTATTTGGACCATTCCTGACTTTCAATTAACACTTCCGTTGTTAAAAAGCAAAGTTCAGCCAAATCAATGATGTAGTTGAGTATAAGTTTGGGGGTTGAGTGTTGCCCAGC
>BQKN01000438.1:207943-232696 GCA_022839385.1 Asparagus kiusianus | reverse complement strand
TATATATATATATATATATATATATATATATATATATATCATACTCCCTTTAAAAGCACGAGTTCGGAAAATCTTTTTTAGACAAATATACCCCTTTATAATTTGAACTACCTTATCTATAATCAAATTCTAATTTTCAATGGTAAATATCACCCTTCACTATTTTGAATATTTTATTTATATCTTAATCTATTCTAATCATAATCATATCTTATCCAAATCTTATGTAAACCATATTTAGCTTAACAATTTAAAAAAACTAATATTAATAAAATATGTAAAACATAAAAATGATATTAGTTTGTTCAGATAAAGAAATTACAAGTAGATAACATAGTATAATACATAAAGTATTGCAAAAAAAACCATAAAAATTTTAAAATTACAGAAAAGACCCTAAAAAGTTCAAAATTATAAAACTCATCCAAATATCTCAAAACTTAAAATAAAAAAACATGAAATTAAAAAATTAACATCAGTTTGCAAAGAATTTAAAATTTACAGCTAACACCTCAATGTCTCAAAAATTATAAAAACACCCTCAAAAGTTTAAATTATTAAAACTTACAAACAACATAGATGAATTCAAGAGATTACCATGATATACCTAAAATTTTTGGCATTTAAATTTAAAATTTTTAATTAACACCCTCAATATCTCAAAAATTATAGAAACACCTTCAAAAGTTCAAATTGTAAAAAGCCACCTTAAAATTCTAAAATTTGTAAATAAAATAAGATGAATTTAATATATTACCGTTAGACACCTAAAAAATTAAAATTTTCCAAAATCAACCTTAAAATTTTTAAAAAACTTCTTCAAAATTTAAAAATCATAAAAAAAATTCTAAATTTTCAAAATTTTTAACTAGCACACATCAAATTCGCCGATTGATAGACCGCTGAAATTTAAAAATTTTCAAATTTAATCTATAGTTTTAATAATTGCAAAATATACCCTCAAAATATTAGAGTTACAAGAAATATACTAACATTTAAAAAATTACCACCAACACATGAAACATAGAATTTACAACTACCAAACTTAAAAGTAAATTTTTAAAAACTCTTTCAAAATTTTAAAAATTATAAATCACACCCTCAAAGTTCAAAACCACAAAAATGGGCTAAAATTTTAAAACTTGGCAAAGAAAAGTATAATTGTTTGGTATTTTTCATATATATATATATATATATATATATTAAAATTTCTAATTTAGGGATTTACTATCCATTTTCAGCATCTAAGAATGGTCTAAGTTGATACTGGTAAACAAAAATAATAAGAATTTATTAAAAACATCCGGTTAATGGATAAAATTTTTAAAAATATTATAGATTAAAAATTATCGATACTATATAAATTAAAGTAATTTCATATAATTTTAGTAATAAGTTGGGGTAGCCAAAATATATTCGTAACATTAATTGATAGATGTTTAAATCCATAGAAATGATAAAACACTATAATATTATACCTTAGCATTATTTGATTTTAATTTAGAAACTTTAATTTTTAACATTAATAATATTTATAGGGTAAAAGAATACAAGGAATTACATATGAAGAAACTATTAGAACATTTAGAGATAACTTTAAAAGAATTGAGCTATTTCCATTGCGAATGGGAAAGTGATGGAAATAAATCTAAAATTCAGAAAACGTCAATGAATCACTTGAATTGGCATTAACATAAGACATATCTATAATGAAGCATTGAATGAGTTACATTAAAAAATAATTTAATAACTTTATCCTAATCAAAGAAAAAATCTCCATCGAAGACATAAGAAAAAGTAGTAAGTATTCATAAATTCTATACTGTGTTCTTCAAATTAAATATTAATATTATAATCTAAGAGAAATTGGTAATGAATAATGCAGGTATTTAGTTTAGTTCTTTATGAAAAATGACAGGGATAGAGCAAAGGTAATATTATTGAAATAACAGAAATTCTTATTGGATGCACATCAGAAGAATTCATTTTAGAGGAAAATAAAGAGATAGCTTCTAATTTATTTAAGTAATAAATTAGGAACACAAAGAAGTTTATATATATATGAAATTAATATTTATTCTCATTGAAATAGAAAAAAATCAAAGTCTATATTTTGAGCAGTTTGTGTTGAACATCATAAGTACATTTGACTTCTTTGTAAAGTTAAATGAGATGATAAAAAATTAACGAGCCCAAAAAAGATAATAGCATAAAAAATACAAAATTAGCCTAATATCACAATTGATGTAGATGATGAAGAGAATACTCTAGAATTGTCCGAGAAATGATAAATGATAAACCTAAAGAAGGATTGATCTTAACTCAATAAAAAATAAAATAGAAGAAATAAAAATAATATTTTATGAATATTTTATAGAATAGTTTAATTATTTTGAGTGAAATTAGGAATCTTTAGAAGGGAGTTTCATGAATTTTTTCCAGTACTTTTATATTCTTATGTGGATGTTTTTATCATATAAAAGTATACTAGAGTTAGTATTAATCTTTAATTTATATTTTTTTATGAAGTCTATTAATGATTAGGAATAAACTTCATATTCTCTTTTGCATCGTTTTAACATACTTTAAATCAATTATTTTTCCATATTGGTTTTAAATATTCACCTTCCTTGTATAACACTATTTTAATATTTTTTACTTTACAATGCTATACTTTCTCAAATAAAGCTTAGTTTCATATCGATCAAAAATAATATAAAAATTCAAATTATTTTTAAATTATATTTGTTTTTTGTCAATTCAAATATCAACATGAAAATTTAAATTGGGTGTATCTCATTTAAACAAACATAAAAAATTAATCGGGATGTAAGAGTTTAAAGAAAAAATGAGCACAAACTGTCTATTTAATCATGGTATTAAATCACGTGCATTGCACGTGTGTAAAAACTAGTATATATATATATATATATATATATAATTTGAACTCATGATTTGGCATCATCCAACAAAAAAAGAAAAGAAATAGTACATCAAACAAATTAACCAAAAACCCTAACTTTGAGTTTATTGTCATGAACAAGCGATGATTTATCTTTATTGTGGTGTGTACTCAAATTTGCAACCCAAATAACACAACATCATTTTATCACTCAACCCATGAATACGGAAATTTAAAGCAACAATAAGAAAAATTATTACTTGTAACTTCTAAGCATTGGCAACAAATTTTTAAAATTCAACATTCTCAACAAGTACCGACAATTTCCAAGCAATCTCTGCCTACTGAAAATTAAAACCTATAACTTCTCAAAATAAGAAAATAGGCAGGAACAAGTCACATACATGTGTAAATCAAAAAATAAAGAGAGAGATATTACCTCGACGTGTTTTTCAAGTTAAAGGCTTGTCAAAAGCTATTAAGTTGCAATTCTTATTAGTAATTAATTGCAAAAGAAATAGTCAGGTGAGAAAACACTAAGCAAATCTATTCTTCATAAGAAATTTATCAATTTTAATAAATTTGGTAAATATCAAATACTAAAAGCTAATAATAATGAAATATTAATATGCAGTAACAATCTATTAAGCCCAAAACATCAACAAGGCTGCAACAAGCCTAATTTTATGGAGCAAAAACAATCAGTATGGTCACAATAAACGCAATTCTAAATCAAGACAAACAATTCATTAAGCTCGAATAGAAGAAATACTGAAACAAAGAGTAGTTTTATCTAATCTCTAATAAATAATGAACGAATAAGGCATTGAAGAAAATGAAAAGTCAATGTTCGTCTTTTAAAAAAAATATTTTAAGAGAATTACTTTACAGGTCTACTTTCTTCTTAAAATTTTTAGTTTGGAGACGTGCTTTCATATTTTAAGCATAAGAGAATAATATTTTTTAAACATATTGAATCGAGCCCACGTCCACTCCCAAGTGATAAACTAATCTTCTTCATCCATTACTTTATCTCAAGAACTTTTGCTTTTTGATAGTTATTATTCTGAAGATTGGAGGACTAATTGACATATGAAAATCAACTTAATCTAAACAAAATTATATTCAAAACGCAAAAACTAATTAACTCACAAAAGCACATGAAAATAAATAAAAACTTGCAATCTTATTGTAAATAGAATTTGAAATGTGATGACAATGCTCTTCCCAAAAGAACAAACTTGAAGTTCAAGTAAGTTAGCTGTAGTTCTTGTTTTTTGATGTCCAATTTCTCACATTCTTTATCATCAACATGAAAAGTTTGAAAAAAAAAACTAAAGAAGAAAACCTATCGAACAGAAAAGAACCGTACACCTCCTTTCACGTTGCTCCCTACAATCTTTAGTCTCTCCCCATAAAAATCAAAACTCATTTATTTTTCCTCAAATCCATATCAAATCCAAAACAATAAATGTCAGCAAAAGATAATTCCATATAGAGATAAATTATGCGCTGTTCTAATGTTAATATTGAAGTCTTCTAGAAAAAGCAGAATTTTTACTCAGATTCAAATTTAGGACTGAAAAGGATATGTTGGAGATGGACATTGACGTTTCATGCATGATAATGAATTAAAGTTTGGTACAACATAATTGCAAAAAAATTTTGGGAAAATAGAAACAACCGCTACCTTTCTAAGACGGAGGAGGAGACGGCGACAACAGCCGTGGATGTGTGAGGACGACGACCAATGAATCGCTGGAGGAGTAGGTGTCACCGTCAAAATCCCTATGCTTTCAAACTTAGGGTTAGGGGGGAATTAGGGTTAGGGTTTTGCGGGGGGAGGGGAGAGACCACTATAGGAGGAGGTAGCGGCCGAGCTTAGGCGGCAAGGTAGAGTTAATTGGAGGCGGTGGAGGTCTGATTAGGGTTGGAAGCGGCAAGGGATTGACGTGAAGGTGGAGTTGAAAGTTGTGAGTCTTTGATAGCGGTGAAGGCTTAGGCGACATTGAAGTATTTGACGGCAAGGTGGAGTTAGGGGCGGCGGTGCTAGCAGGTAGGGGGTCGGATTTTGAGGGAGAGAGGGAGGGGAGTTTCTAGGGTTGAAGGATCTGAAGTCAAGGCTATTTTTTATGTTGTGAATGGGTCCCACGTGATTTTGTTTTTGAAATTCAAAATTTAAAATTCGGGGGTGTGAAGAGATGGTATAAGGAGCTAGGATATTTTTGTCAGCCAAACACGTGTCCCAAAAATTTACTGTAGCAAGTTTTGGTTTTACTATTGTATTTAAAGCAGTTGATTTTCTCAATTTTTCTCTGTGCTTCCTTCCTATTTATTTTTTATCGATAGTAAAAATTTGTTTCCTACTATGCAACGGTGTGCCCCCAACTTTCTTTGAGTACAACTTTTATATATCTCAAAGTTCATGTGTTAGTATTCACTTTATTTATTTCTTAAAGCAATGGAGCAACAGGCAATATGGAGATCAATAAATATCTATTGTTTCAGCTTTCACCTCTCTTGTTTCCTTAGCACTTCGTCCGTTTTATATGTTGTATTCTTGCCTTTTCTTTAAAGGAGAAAAATATTTGATCAGTCATTAGTCTGTGAAAAAAGTACACACGCAATGTCTATCGGTATATTATGAATATATAACCAAGTTCATTTACATTTCCTTTTCCGATATAAGTTGCCATGTTATATGTTAATTTCTAATGCTTTTTTATAGTTTAGAAGAAAAATAATATGCTGATCGCATTAAGCAAATTAGGATATCCAAGGTGTAGTTATTATCTCAATTTCTATTTCAGATATCCAAGCAGTCACTATTACTCTTTTTTTATTTACTACTATTTTTTATTTTCGTCATGTTTAATAGGACCCCAGCTTGCATTTGAGTATGGACAAATTGAAATCAGTGAATTATGTTTTTCTAAGCAACATTTTTGAAAGTGCATGTTGTTATGGCGTATTCATAAGCTGTAAACTGAAAATCGGATTATATCTGTAGACTTCAGAAGTGGCTGTCAATACAATATTTTTGGATTCAAGTACACAAATAAGAAGATAATAATGTCTGGTTGATTGGTATATTTTTGCAAGTGTAAATTTAAAATCGTGTATAAGCTACAATTTGCATCTGTTAGGAGATGAACTATGTAGATAGGGACTGCAACTTGTTTAAAACATGGCTTCGGCCTTTCTTCTAAAAGCCAATTTCCCATGCTTACGGTCCACAGTGGTTTTTCACTGCTGTAGGCTTTATGCCTTTGGAGAAATCACATTATCAAATCTTTGTTTCACCCTATTTTCCTCTGTAATAGAGGCATCACATTTGACATTTTGAGATTCATTTGGATGCTGCAATTCCTACTGTTTAAGATATGCTGATTTCTTGCTTTGCTGGCATCTAATTAATTGTACTTTTCACATGGCAGTTTAGTCCTATGGGACAATATTTTGCTACTGCTTCGCATGATCGTACTGCTAGGCTGTGGTCAGTAGAAAGGATCCAACCACTGCGGATAATGGCTGGTCATCTATCTGATGTTGATGTAAGTTTGATCTCATTGTTCAAAATGGACAATCACTATTGAATACTTGTTTTCCAACTTTCGATAAAATACAATCTTAATTGCATATACCTAGTCCTTTTGATAGGTGAAGGGAGATTTTCCATAAAATACAGCCAGTAATGCCTTATTGTGAGATGCAATGAGAGCATGTTGAGAAAATAATTTGGTGGATAGGCATCACCAAGATAAAAGATGAGACTACAAGTGCTTGAAATCAGCAATGGAAGCATGTTGAGGAAATAACTAGCTAAACAATAACTGTTCAAGTATGACACAAGATGCACTTGAATTGGGTAAAGTTAGTAACTCTAGTTACTGATGATTTCCAATGTAAATGAGAATTTCATGGCTCTACTTAAGAAGGGATGTAAAGCCCATTGAACGGAATGATCCAGCAATACTAATCGTTGTATTCTTGGTTTGTGGTACACATGAGTACACAATACACTATTGACAAGTATGATATACCCTAATGCCCTGTAAGCAATAAGAATAAGCAGGCCTAGTTGGACCAATCAATACAGTTTTGAGATTTCTCAGGGGCATTTCAATAGTTACGCGTGTAACATTTGTACGCACATGGACATAGAAGACATGGTCCTGTACTTTAGAAAACAAAAGTTCAAGCTCCAAAAATAGCTATGTAAGTCTGAAAAACTGCAACTAAGTCCATTAAGAAAAGATAATCAGTGCTAAGACAACAGAAGATCTCGTTGAATCAACCAGTCATTTGTTTCTTCTTTTATTTCAAGAATATACCACAAGTCTATGTGAACTAGCTGAATTGCAGTTGAGAGATGGAGTGGATTAGGTAACAGTAGAATGGGCCCTTAAATCCAGCAAACCCGATTTGGAAGTATTGGAAGCTTTAAGTAACAATACATTAGATGTCTTTAGCTTCTCATAGTGTATCCTATTTGATTATGATTACGATATTGTTGTTTGGAGTTCTCCTTAGATTAGGATTATTAGCAGAAAAAATTCTTTATATTAGGATATTCTTTATATTAGGATATATGAGGTATCTCTTGTTTCAACTTTGAGTCTATTTATGATTTTCTCTTTGCTATACTTACAACTTGAGTTGGATTAGAGCTTTTGTCTAGTTGTATTATGATCAAGTTTAGTCTAAAATCTGCTTCTTTATTCACGAAAAAGTTTTAAGACTTTGATACATGAGGTATCTTTTATTTCTAGTTTTGGGTCTATATAAGATTCTCTTTGCAATATTAGAACTTTAGTTGGATTAGGGACTTTTGTGTAGTTGTATTATGATCAACTTTAGTCTGAAATCTGCTTCTTCGTGCAAAAAAGAAACATAAAATACTGAAAAGACTTTGAGATATGAATGGATGATTTTTGAGTGGGGATATATTGACTGAGAGTTCAAGATTGTGCTGTTGGATTAAATCTAATTGTGGGCATATATGTTACATTAGTGTATAATGCCATCTTTAAGGCTAACCCGCATAAAGTGATCAATCAATTTGGGTTAATGAGTATTTAAGTAAATCATGGGCTAATTGTGCAGATACCAGACTACAATTCTAATTTTATGATGGGCTAAATTAGAAAATTGTAAATCTATATAAAGGGGTTATGGTCCCTAATCTAAAGGTTACGTTCTCTATTCTCTAATCCCCATCTAAAGAGATATTCAAGAGACACCTTTCAGATTAGATCAAACCCTAATTAAGATCCGTGCTCAAATAGTTATGAATTTAAGTATTGCTTCCGCTCGTTGTTGTTTAATCTCTATGAATTAGTCACGAATAAGTCTAACAAGTGGTATCAGAGCCACCGTGATTAATCTTAGGGATCTAAGATGAAGATTAGGGTTTTTTGATCTTAATTCAGTTTTGTTAAGATCTGTGCACGTTTGGATCTTGTGCAAACATGAACCGTTGCTTCCAAAACTTGGGTTTTTTAAACGACTGTCGTTTTTTGATTTGCTGTTCGAATGGATTAAGCAAAGTTTATCTTTCGGCTTGATTTTTCTTTCGGTTGTTTGGATCTAAATTATATTCAAAATCGAAAGCAAGAGATCAATTTATGGAGTCAATCGTTGATCGCCACGCTCTTCGCCGACAATGTTCTGCTGGCGGCCTCGTTGTCAATTGGAGATAGCGACGGCGGTGATGGTTCAAAACGAAACCCTAAAGGGGTGTTCGTGCAGGAAATCGTGCTTGAAAACGTGCGGAAATTAAGGAGGAGGTTACCTTAATTTTAGGCGAGCTTCAGGGCTTGAAAGCTTCAGCGAACTTTGGTTCGATCCAAACGAACCCTGCGTTCGTTCTTAAGTCGAACCCTGCGTTCGTTCTCAAGTCGAACCTTATGGTCGTTCTTAAGTCGAACCCCGCGTTTATTCTCAAGCGAGCCTCTTGCTAAATTCAAACGAACATTGCGTTCGTTCTCAAACGAACATCGCGTTCGTTCTCTGGCGTTCTCTTCTTTCCCGTCGGGTGAAAGGAGAGGGCTGCATCTATTGTGTTTCCTTGGTTTTGTTAGGGCACACGACCTCAAACCCACTAAAATCAATTCTTTATTGGGTTTGCACAAGTCCAAGCCCACTTAAAGCTATTCGGTTATGGGCCTAAAATTCTTTAAGAATGGTTTAATTGGATATACCAATTAAAACATATTTTGGTGGGCCTTATTAAGTTATGACCCTAATTTTTAGTGTGCTTAATTTAATTAATTAAGCTATGAGGTCCTTAATTAAGTGTTTTGGAAATTCAGTTAATTTGAATTAAATTATTTAATTTGAATTAAATTTGGTAGTTAATTAATTATTTAATTCAAATAATATGAGTATATGACACTAAAGTATTAAAGTTGTCTCTCATTCTAAATGATTAATTGAAACAAAAAGTTACCAAAGTAACATCTTTTATGTAGATTGTTGATGAGGGATGTTACATGTTTATGTGTATGTTTTCGTGTAAATATTTAATCGGTCCAAAGGAAGGTTAATATTTATTTAGACTGCATACACATCTGTGATGATAAACATGTGACAATTATAAGGTTTACATGTGAATAATGAATCGATCCAAAGATAGTTTCATTATTTGACATGAGTTATTGTCAATTTGACATGAGTTATTGTCAATGTTTGATCATTGTAACAATGTATCACTTATAATTAATATTACTGTCCAAAAATTTGATATTAATATTGTGTCAGATATCTTGAGATGAGATTTGTCATTATTTGAATTTTATTGATTACTAATTATGGTTAATAATATGAATATTTTTTGTTTATTTTAGCTAATGCATCTGCTGTAATAATTTTTGCTAACATCAACTCAATTCCCATGCTCAATGAGACTAATTTCATGGTTTGGAAAGAAAACATATTAATTATTTTTTGCTACATGGATCTAGACTTTGCATTAAGAACTGAACAACTCTAACCTCTCAATGCGAATAACACTCTTGATGCAAATGAGTATGAGAAATGAGAGCGTTCAAATCGCAAGAGTCTCATGATCATTAAGCGCTGCGTTCAGGAAGCCTTCAGGGGCATAAAATCCGAAGGGATTACTAAGACTAAAGATTTTTTTGTCGAAATTAAGAAGCGTTTTGCGAAAAACGTTAAGATAGAAACAAGCACATTGTTAGCTCGCTTAATTTCGATGAAGTATAAAGGCAAAGGAAATATCAGGGAGTACATTATGGAAATGTCTCATATTGCTTTAAAACTTAATACACTCAAACTCGACCTATGTGACGAGTTACCGATGCACCTGGTTTTGTTATCTTTTCCTGCACAATTCAATCAATTTAAGGTCAGTTATAACTGTCAAAAGGAGAAATGGACTCTGAATGAGCTCATTTCATACTGTGTGCAAGAAGAAGACATGTTGAAGCAAGATAAGACTGAAAGTGTTTATTTAGCCTATGCCTCTAAGGATAAGGGTAAGAGAAGAATGATAATGAAGATGCTAAGGGTCCAATTTAGAAGAAACGACATAAGGATGATCAGAGTTGTTTCTTTTGCAATAAGACTAGACATGTAAAGAAGGATTGTACCAAATATCACGCCTGGCGTATTAAGAATGATATGTTCCTTACTTTGGTCTGTTCTGAGGTTAATTTAGTTTTAGTATCTAGAAACACTTGGTGGTTAGACTCTGGTGTCACTACTCACATAAGTGTTTTTATGCAGGATTGTTTGAGCTATCGAAAGCCAAATGATGACATCTTTGTGGGCGATGGACAATCGGTAGATGTGGAAGCAATTGGGCACCTTAGGTTTCTATTAGAAACTGATTCTTATTTGAATTTGAAAGATACTTTTGTAGTACCGTTTTTTAGACGAAATTTGATTTCTGTTTCTGTATTGGACAAATCAGGTTATTCTTGTTCATTTGGAAACAATCAATTTAGTTTTTCTTTTAATTTAAATGTTGTGGGAACTGGTTACTTGAGTACTTATGAAAACCTATATTTGCTTGAGACAATTGCTTCTTATAATGAAACTTTGCATGTGGAATCACGTGGAACTAAGCGTAAATTAAATAAAGAAAATTTGACGATATTATGACATATAAGCGTTTGGGTCATATCTCAAAAGCTAGAGTTGAGCGTCTTGTGTCTGATGGTATTTTAGATTCTCTTGATTTTTTAGACTTCAACGTATGTGTCGAATGTATCAAGGGAAAACAGACCAAAGTTAACAGATTAGGTGCCAAAAGATCTTCAGACGTCTTAGAATTGATACATAAGGATATTTGTGGGCCATTCCCTACGATATTTTGGAATGATCAATAATATTTTATATCATTCATAGACGATTACTCACGTTATGGTATTTATATCTCATTCATAAAAAAATCTGAGTCTCTGGACATGTTCAAAGCCTATAAAGCTGAAGTTGAGAATCAACTCAACAAAAAAATTAAAACTGTTAGATCTGATCGTGGTGGTGAGTACTACGGTAGATATGATGGTTTAGGTGAACAACGTTCAAGACTATTTGCTAGATATCTAGAGGAATGCAGTATCGTCCTACAGTACACCATGTCGGGTTCATCTAGCATGAATGGTGTAGTTAAAAGACGAAATAGGACTTTTAAGGATATGGTAAGAAGTATGATTGCTCATTCTTCTTTATCATAATTATTCTGGGGAGAAACACTAAATATAATAGCTTACATTCTAAACAGAGTACCAAGTAAAGCAGTTTTTAAAACACCTTATGAGCTATGGATTGGTCGAAAATCCAGTTTAAAATACTTACATATTTAGGGAGAAGCACTAAAGATAATAGCTTACATTCTAAACAGAGTACTAAGTAAAGCAGTTTTTAAAACACTTTATGAGCTATGGATTGGTCAAAAATTCAGTTTAAAACACTTACATATTTGGGGATGTCTACCTGAGGTAAGGCCTTATAGGTCAAATGAAAAGAAATTGGACTCCAAAACAGTTAGCAACTACTTTATTGGGTATTCTGAACATTCAATGGGCTATAAGTTTTATGATCCCGTACTTAGGAATATTTTTAAGACAGGAACAATAATATTCTTTGAGAATGTTGAGTTTGGAGGGAGAAATAAGGTTAGAGACATTACGTTTGAGGAGGAATTAGCTTCAGATCTAATCTATACAGTTACTCTTGATAATATTCATGTTACTATACCTGTTATTAATCAAGAAGTACATCCGGAATTTCAAGATGACAATGTTGATCAACTCCTTGTTCTAGAAGAACAAGCTCAACAACCTCAAGAACCGGTGCCATTAAGGAGATCTACGAGAGAAATAAGAAATGCTATTACGGATGATTATATTGTATTTCTTCAAGAACATGAGAAAAATAATGGAATAATGAAAGATGATCCAATCAATTTCCTTCAGGTCATGAAAAGTTCTAACTCTCAAAAGTGGATTGATGCCATGAATGAAGAGTACAAGTTTATGCGAGACAATAAGATTTGGGAACTTGTCCTATTGTCAGAAGGTGCAAAACCAATTGGTTGTAAATAGATTTTTAAAACCAAGCGGGATGCAAATGGTAATGTGGAGAGGTATAAGGTACGTCTTGTAGCTAAAGACTTTCTTCAAAAGGAAGACATTGATTATACAGTGACTTTCTCTTCGGTTTCATCGAAAGATTTTTTTAGAACAATCATGACACTTGTTGCTCATTTTGATCTTGAGTTACATCATGTTAAGACTGTATTTCTTAATGGCGATATTGATGAGATGATTTATATGGTGCAACCAGAAAACTTTGTGTTAGGATACCCGAAGAATATGGTTTGCAAACTAAAAAAATCCATCTATGGACTCAAGCAAGCTCTTTGTCAATGATATTACAAGTTTTAATAAATAATCTTGTTTGGTTTTGAGATGAATATTGTTGATGACTGTGTATATCACAAGCTCAGTGGGAGTAAGTATATTTTCCTGGTCCTGTATGTCGATGATATATTGCTTGCTACTAATGATATAGACATGTTGCATGAAACCAGGTGATTTCTATCAAAGAATTTTAAGATGAAAGATATTGGGAACGTCTCTTTTATATTAGGAATCCAGATACATCGAGATCGTTCTCGAGGTATACTTGGATTATCATAAAAGAGCTACATCGATAAAGTACTCAAAAGATTTGGCATGCAAAATTACAGACCAAGTGACACTCCTGTTGCTAAAGAAAACAAGTTCAGTCTCAATCAGTGCCCTAAATGTAACCTTAAAATTCAGGAAATATAGAAGGTTCCTTATGCTTCGGTTGTAGAAAGTCTAATCTATGCTCAAGTGTGTACACGTCCGGATATTGTGTACATTATTGGGATGTTAGGCAGATACTTAAGCAACTCTGGTATAGATCATTGGATAGCAGTCAAAAGGGTTATGAGGTATCTTCAGAAAACAAAACATTATATGCTCACATACAGAAAATTAGATCAGCTGGAGGTCATTGGGTACTCTGATTCTGATTTTACTGGATGCTAAGATAGCAGAAAGTCTACATCATGCTATATTTATATATTAGCAGGAGGAGTTATATCATGAAAAAGTATCAAACAGACACTTGTAGCTTCATCCACTATGGTAGCAGAGCTTGTAGCTTGCTATGAGACATCCAATCATGGAATATGATTGTAAAATTTTATCACTGGACCGCGCATTCTGGATAATGTTGAAAAACCACTTAAGTTATTTTGTGATAATAAATCAGCAATGATGTATTCCAATAACAACAGGAGCTCAACTAAGTTAAAACATATTGTCATTAAGTTCCTGGTTGTGAAAGAAAGGGTACAAAGTGGACATATATCTATAGAGCACGTTGGGATAAACTCTATGATAGCAAATCATCTTACTAAAGGGTTGTCACCCAAGGTCTTTCATGAGCACACTACTCATATGGGTGTGGTATTATTCGAGGATATCATGATTTAGTAGGAGTTTGTAATTTTCTGGTGCTTTGTGTTTGGTTGTATTGTCTGAACAGAATAAAGTATTCAGCTAAGACACTTTGTTTCATTATGTTTGGTTTTGACCTCACTAAAGTTAAAGTAGGACCAGTTGAAAATAGACATGTACTGATCACATTGCATGTAATTTTTATGCTGCACATCCATGATTGATCTATGTCGTTTGATTGTATTGGTATATATGACCATTGATGAGTTTAGTCACGATAAATATGACGAAGGCCGCTTTGATCCTATATTGATATTGTCAATGGACGAGATTGTTCGAAAATACCCTTATTTGTGATAGTAAATTCTGAGCTCATAAGGTTGTACATGTTTTAATAAAACATATTTTACCCAAGTGGGAGATTGTTGGATTAAATCTAATTGTGAGCATATATGTTACATTAGTGTATAATGTTTTATTTAAGGCTAACCCGCATAAAGTGATCAATCAATTTGGGTTAATGAGTATTTAAGTAAATCATGGGCTAATTGTGCAGATACCAGACTGCAATTCTAATTTTATGAGGGGCTAAATTAGAAAATTGCAAATCTAAAGGTTATATAAAGGGGTTATGGACTTATGGTCCCTAATCTGAAGGTTACGTTCTCTATTCTCTAATCCCCATCTAAAGAGATATTCAAGAGACACCTTTCAGATTAGAAGATCAAATGCTAATTAAGATCCGTGCTCAAATAGTTATGGATTCAGGTATTGCTTCCGCTCATTGTTGTTGTTTAATCTCTATGAATTAATCACGAATAAGTCTAACACGTGCTCCCTGCTTTGTTAATTTATAGGGCATCAAGTGTTTGTTTATTGTGAAACCAAACAATGTAAATAGGAGTGGGTCATTATTTAATGAAGGCTGTGAATCAGTCTTTAGACAAAACCATCAACATTTAGGCGACTGATGATGTATCATTTCCATCATATATTATACATTAAAACATCTCTATCTTTGTGCATAAAATTTCAGTTGTAAGAATTTTTTTCGGTTAACATTTTTGCTTTGTGAAATAACATTTCAGTAAATACTGTTTCCACTTTCTATGCTGGCATATCATTTTGTAAGCAGTAATATTATCCAGTTATCTTGGCATTTATATTGGATTCAACTAACCTTGCCCGTTATACTGATTATTTCATGTCAAATGTGTATTTTAATCTATAATAATACTTTGAATGAGTACATCATTTTCTCATCACTTCTTTGAGATAAAATTATATTTGTAATGTGTAAAATCTGCATGATTGTCAGTGCGTACAATGGCATGTAAACTGCAACTACATTGCTACGGGATCCAGCGATAAAACAGTCAGATTATGGGACGTGCAAAGTGGGGAATGTGTTCGCATTTTCATTGGTCACAGAAGTATGGTGCTCTCATTGGCAATGTCTCCTGATGGGCGGTACATGGCTTCTGGCGATGAAGATGGAACCATCATGATGTGGGATCTATCCAGTGGGCGGTGTATTTCGCCATTAACAGGACATAATTCTTGTGTGTGGACACTTGCTTTCAGGTTAGTTTGTAATTCTTTGCTTCCTTTCTTCTGTGTATTATATGATCATCTAATTCTGATTTTAGCAGTATGAGAAATGGTTTAACTGGACTAGTGAGACCTTAGGATTATCTGTAAACTTTTAACATTGCGTCCATACTAATGCTAGTTCTTCTCAACAATTTGGATTGATCTGAGATTTGATATCGCTTGAAGTATGCAGTAAACCACCCAAAAAAATACAGATTCAGCTTTTCACTGGAATGCCCAATTATCAGCATGCATTCATTTCTTGAAATCTGGTTCTGAGTAATATCAAGTCTTTGAAGGTCCCCCTGCCCTAAAGTAATAGCTTCCCGAGTTGATGTGCATGACACATTTGTTTCTATTCCAATAAAATGCGCTTTGGATACCATTAAATAAGTTCCGAGTTTTAACTTTTTGAAACGCATAGCAAATGAGAACCTGAAATTTACTAACTTCTGTTTATGCCTTTAGTTTTATTACGAGATTGACGTCTTATTAATCTAGGTCAGGATGAAACTGATGACTTGAGTGGCTATATTACGGTAAGAATCACTGTTTTAAAAAGCCTCCGTTTAGTCCGTCTAGGTGTACCCTTTGGCCTAGGCGATACCTAGGTTGCCTAGCTAGTGCCCAGCGCCTAGGCTATACCTAGGCTGCCCACCTAGGTTTTGGAAGTGTTTAGAGGAGTATTGTCTGTTTACGTGGACTGCACCCTTTAGACTTTGATCGTGATTTTTTGTGTTGTAGCCTCCATGTCCTCCAACCTCCTTCAAACTCATTTAACCTCTAAATATGAACACCTCCACTACCTTCTCCGACCTTTGACAAATCCTCCTCGACCACCACTTAAATGAAGAAAAAAAATCCGCCTAGAACCGGTTCGACATCTAAGCTTTCTATGACATTGCTATTTACTATCAGTTATTGTAATTAAAAAAGAAAAAAAAGAAAACGTACTAGGCTCTAGGCGTCGGGTGCGACGCCTAGGCCTCTTAGCGTTTTCTATAACCTTGTTAGTTATTATTTTAGTTATTTAGTATATAAGTATGCATGGCTTATTGTGGATCTAAGATTGCTATTTTAGCAAATTTATATGAATTTAATACATATTTTTATCAATTAATATAATTAAATAATTTTAAAAATAGTCAAACGCATAGGCGTCGTCTAGGCATACGCATAGGAGTCTAGGCGCTAGGCGCTAGTTAAAACGCCTAGTCCGCCTAGCGCCTTCCGTGACATTGGTAAGAATAGTAGCAGAACTGGTAGTATGCATCGGATAACCAAGCCAAAAATTATTTGATGAATTTATAAAACATTTTCTGTCGGAAGTTGACCTGAGGGCCTAATAAGGTATGTAACCAAGGGATACCATTATCTTTCTTTTTCTCTTCTTCAAACTCCTGCAGCTGTCTTTGTAGACTATTGGAGGGCGCCCTATAAGATTGCAAGATATATAATCATGGGATATCTGTTGCTTTCTTTATCTTTTTAAACTCCTTAAGATAAATCTCGTCTTCTTTGAGTATTGCAAGATATATAACCAAGGGATGCCTGTAGCCTTCTTAATCTCTGCTTTAAACTCCTCCAGATCTGTCTTGACTTCTTAGAATAATGGAACATTTATTATAAAACATATCCTGTCGACATCGGCATTGAATTTTCTCTTAATTATATTGTAGGCATTTCAGTAAAACGAAACTTCTGTTTGTGTGGTTAATTGATGAGCTTTTGTAAGCAAAGGAGGTTGCACTTCATGGTTCTTGCTATACTTGGATATTTTTCTCTAGAAATAGCATGGATAGTCAAATTTGGTAAGTAATGCATGATGGATGCATGTCTTGACTGAAATATCAAAAATAATTTCATGGTATTAAGATTTAATAAATGGTCTGAGTGAAACTCAGACAACTGTCAAAAGGAATGGCTGGATACTTGGATGGAGATGGTGATGGAATCGACATAATTTTGGATAGAATGGAAGATCAAGCATTATGCTTGCTGAATGGCTAGACTAATTTCTTTAGTCAAATTTAGTAAGCAATACAGGATAGATGCATGGATTGAATTAATGGTCATCAACATGATTTTGGATAGAACGGAAGATCAAGCATTAGGCTTGGACAAACTGAATAGCTAGACTAATTTCTTTAGTCAAATTTATTAAGTAATACAGGATGGATGCATGGATTTAATACAAGTTGTCTATGTGAAACTTAAAACTATCAAAACGAATGGTTGGATACTTGGATGGAGTTGTGATGAAATCAACATAATTTTCGATGGAATGGAAGATCGACCATTATACTTGGACAAACTGATCAGCTAGCCTAATTTCTTGAGTGCACATTCAAAGCTTTATATAAGACCTGCAGTATCCCCCCCCCCATTTCTCTATGGTTGCATCTTGAATAGGGGTGTACTCGGTACGGATACGGCTCGGATATGATGCCTACCATATCCATATCCGCTTACTCATCTCGGATACTGATACATATACGGATATAACTCGGTAAGGAAAATTCATATCCATATCCGCTAAAATCGGATACGGTTATGGATATACATGCGGATATATAAGCGGATATGCATGCATATACAAAACGGATATGAAAAAGCTAGATAGTATTGAGAAAAACATAGTTCATGTGATACAAAAGAGTTCGTTAATGTGTTCATTATAACTGAAAAGTTAAGATTAGACATCTTGATCATCAAAATTAAACACAAATTCATAATCTAAGAATCGAAACTATCGTAAGAGCATGACTAATACGTATTCGGATATTTCAGATACGGATACATATATTTCACTATAAAACCATATCTGTAACCATATCCTATCGGTTATAGATTTTGAGTAACCATATCCCGTATCCTAACGGATACGGTTACGGATATTTCCTCGGATACGGATACGGTTTAGCACCCCTAATCTTGAATCCATCCTCATGCTTTCTCTAAAGTCATCTTTTTTGTTACATTAACACTTTGATATCTTCTTGAACTATCTCAATACATGTTCATGTAGCTATGGCCCAATTCTTGTTGTTCCATTGACTACGACCCTACAACTCCCAATTCTTGTTGCTCCATTGACTACGACCCTACAGCTCCCAATTCTTTTTGCTCCACCGACTACGACCCTACAACTTCTAACTAACACACTCAATGATCTCTGGTTCACATGCCCATGTTCTCCCTTTATTTTGTCCTCGTTTTGGGTTTTGGCTAGTCTAGCTTCCTACTCATCCACGCATTTCTTATTCTATCTTCTAATGGATCACTACTCGCTCTTCTGGACATCCATTTCTGTTGAAAATAATCTTATTAAATCTATTTTCAGGATTTCTTTCTTAATTGTCTATTACTAAGATATAGAAATTGTGCTGCAATTTCATGGGTACGCAACTTTGTATTGTACTCTTTGAAGTTGGTTTCCATATTTTGGACGAGTTCGTTGTCACTTTCAATTTTATCCAAGTCTCTTATGATTTCTCTTGGTCAATAAATTTGCAAAAGCCACTTCATTGTGCAGTGCAAATTTGATCTATGCAGTTTCATATGACCTTGAGTTGTATTTTTCTGAATTCAGAGTTAATGCCAACATTTAACCCGGAAGTTTGCTTGATAATTTGCATCTTTTACCCACTTTGTTAACCATACCCTCTAGGTCCAAACTGAATTTTATACCAGGAGAGTATTAAGAAAACTGGACAACCCAACTGCTGTAGAAAATACGAGCACAAATTTTCTGCTCACTTCAAGTCAGATAAAGAATTTAAATGTAATACTTCTGTCTAAAGATGTGTCACCTTTATATACATTCAACGAAACTCATCATCATATGCACTTCTATGATTATCACAGCTGTGAAGGGACACTGCTTGCATCTGGGTCTGCTGACTGCACTGTAAAACTATGGGATGTCACTTCCAGCACCAAGCCAACAAAGGCTGATGAGAAGTAAAGTTTATATAAAAACCCTACGCCCCTGATCTTTCTTAATGTCCATCGTTTGAAGCTAATACACGTCTAATCTGCTCTCTTTTCTAACAGCAAAGGAAGCAGTGCTAACAGGCTCAGGCTATTGAAAGCTCTTCCAACCAAATCAACTCCAGTTTATAACTTAAGGGTAAACGATATATAGCATCCAAAACGATAAACACTTGATGAACTTTATTCAAACCGAGTCTCAATTTGAATCTCGGGCCTTTTTCTTCTTGCTGCAGTTTTCTCGTAGAAATCTTTTATTTGCGGCTGGTGCGCTTTCAAAAAGCTAGAGATGAGCTATAAAAGAGATAATGGATCACAGGAAGTCAGCTGATGCATCTGCATCCTCCATGTGATCTTCTTCCATTGGAGTCAGGATCCCACATGAGTTATCTTTGTCCTTTATTGTTTATTATCTATTTGTTGTTGATATCCTATTCGTTCACTTTTGCCTGGTTACAGCGTAGTGGGTGCTTTTCAATTGTCAAAGGATGTCTTCTCTAAGTCATTGGCAATTTGGCTAAATGTTCAATGTCCCTAGCTAGCTTTGTCGGTAACCAAGTTTGTAATATTCACTCATGTATGCGCGATGAATGTGAGAGATAATTATAGGTGTCTGCCGAAAAAATGTCTTGTCTGTTAACTCTCTCTCGGTGTGCTCCTTTAATAATTTTGATGTTTCAGCGTTGTATGCCGAGAAACTCTTCTTAGTTTTCCCAGCGAAGCTTTGTGTTTGAAGCTCATTTGTCTCATGATTCTCGTTGCTTTCTAGTACGGGCGGCCTAGCTCGATTTTGAATTTAGGATGGTGTCACAATGTTGAAGTAAAATGTGAAAGAATCGTAAACAGAGGTGAAACGTAGCGGAGCTTAATGGAAGAACATGATTCGTGCGAGTAGGCCTCAAAATTTTGAGAAGATAAAAAGACTCTTCCTGCTGCTGTGTGCTACTTTTATTACCAAAACTTCCAAGCTTGCCGGAGTTTTATCCGCTGGTTGTCTTTTTGACCGCGTGGAAGTAGGTTCCGCGCGGTAGAGACTCAAACAGTCAGTGATGGTCCTCGACCAGTTGAAGTTTTGGGGTGGTGGTGGGGCTTGATTGATGTGAGAGCTTGGGCTATAACTTCTGTTCCTACGGTTTTGCTCGGATAAGATGCCTATGACAATGAGTGGCGGATAAAGTATAGCAACAGCCCCTCAAGTTGCTTATGCTTGGGGCCCAAAACCCCTGAGCGACCGAGCTGAGCTTCGTCCGTGCTTGTCCTTTTGGGACATGGGTAGGGCCAAAACCCTATCCAGTTTTCACCATCGTGGGATGTCATCTGTTGAGGATGGTACTATCTGCAGCACATCTGATGGTACTTTCATTCATTAAGCTGTTGAGCGGTATGGGTAATGGTTCCTTACGCAAGTCTAGGGTGTTTTTGGGGGTATTTTTAAAAACCGGGTCAGGACTGAACCTAGCCTAGTTTTGAATTAGTTTGTGGCCCAGTTCTTCTTAGGCCTTAGAACTAGTTTAGCGTTGAACCGGCGCTCCCTTTGCCCAATCCTAAACTGGTTTAGAAATACATTGGGCCAAGGTTGGACCAGGTCGTGATTGCCAAATGCACATTAAGTAACCGAGTATATTTACTTTCTACGGAGCTGTAGCTTGGAATCCAACCCACTTTATCTTTTAGAACTTATTTTTTTTCAGTTATTTCATGATATAATATGCACAGTTCTTATTTATTTATTTATTTCATCAGATATTGCTTTGAGTTTTCATCACAAATGTTAGAAGCAAGGAGTCTGAAACAAAAGAAAGTATACAATGGAAACAGTTTATGATAGTTCGTGATATTGATATGTGAGGGAATTTGGAATTCAGTTTTCATTTCATACGCGTTTCGAGGCAGCACTGATCTAATTTTGTTAAGACTTTAAACTGCTTTCTTGAAACAAAAAAAGGGGCCCATTTAAGTAGCCTGCAAAAGAGAAGGGTCAATAGCACATAGTCGTCCTATGTATAAATTTAGCCGGAACATCCTTAAATTGATTTGCACCGTAACAAAATGGGATCTACAATGTTTGCATGTCCAAATTAGAACAAAATAAAATAAGAAAGGCAAAACTTCAGTGGAGGCCCTTGATGTACAAGTAGAACAACGTCTACGTACGTCCTTGATGCTTGTAAGTCATCACATAAAGTCCTTAACGTTTCCTCTGTCTTCACCATTGGTCCATTTTTAAATATTCTATTAAAAATCGCTGACGTGGCAGTTTAAGTTGTAATTTTTGAAAGTTGTTTGATGACTGGGGGGACTAATTTCACACTTTATAATTGGTCTTCAAAATGTGTTAAGTGTTCTAAAATTTATGCCCCCAAATATTTCAACCTAATCCTAACTAGGGGGACTAATTTTTAAAAACTTAGAAGATTTGAGGGACTGATTCAAAATATGAAGATTTGGGGGCACTATCATGAAAATTTATGAGACTAATATCAAAGCGCTTAAAGTTGGGGGACTAATTTTGAAGTATGAACATTTGGGGGACTAATTTCAAAAATATGAAACACTTGGGGGTTCACCTTATCAAAATGAGTTCAACTTTTGATATTAATCCCCTAAATCTTTCATACATACATACATATACACGTAGCGTGTGCGCGCGCGCACGCGCACACACACATATGCATATATATACATGTTGATGTATGAAATCAAACAGTCAAATAAAGGAGTGATTGAGTTGAAGGAGGTCCTCTAACTCTCTGAAAGTCTGGTTCTTAAGCAAGTTGTTCTTCCCCGCACAAGTAACAAATCGTAAGAGGGCGGGGTCTGATTCCCTGGTTGTTCCTCCGATGATCAAGTCAGTGATTTGCTTAGAGCGGAGAAGTAAAAAGAACTGTAGTAGTTCTTGAGCTCAGAGAGTAATAAGAAAAAGCTTACCCTGTAATTGAAAATAGTATCTCTTTTTATAATAGTGGCAAGAGGGTAGAATGACAACTTCAGGCGAGTATGGGATGACGGCTACGTCAGCCTCAACTTTACATGTATCGGCCGATGAGTGGAGAAGAGGTCACTTCGATGTTTAATGCGAAGTGATGGGTGTGTGTGGTGCTGACGTGCTCTGATGTGTTATAAATACTATTGAGGGCAAATGAATGATGACGTCCATAATGTATTTAATGAAATTTATTGCGAGGTGATTATTCAATCATCAGTGCACAGGAAGGGACCTCGAGGTGTTTCGTCGCCTTTCTGCTCGTCGGATGATCGAGAAGTATCGTCTTTTGAGTCGCCTTCGCAGGGTGTCGGCCGATGAGTAGGCCGAATGGAGTGATTAACCAGCCGGCTTAACCAGAGGACGATGTGTAACGCCTTTCGGGTTGTCGACACGTGACACCTTTCAAGTCATCATCGCAATATGTCGGCGTGTAGAGTCAACAGAGTTGGGCCTCTGATATCTTGAGATGCTGACTTGATTATGCATAATGTCAACTTCGCATTAAACTCCTATATATGAAGATTTGCGGACTAATTTCAAACGTATTTCAAAATATGAAGATTTGCGGGACTAATTTCGAATTACATATAGACCTGGGGGGCTAATTTCAAAATATAAAGATAGGGGTACTCATCCAAAATATGAAGGTTTTAAGGGACTATTATCGACAAACTAAGCCCTTTACTTTCTGGCCTAGTAATTAACCAAAGAGAGAGAAATAGTGATGTCCGGAAATTTTTCAAAAAGGACTGACGAATATCCAGGACCTAGATGATGTTTGATCCATGCTTCAGGAATCTCCATTGATGTTTTGCCAAAAAAGTAAAATAAGAACCTCACTCTCACCATGGGTAGCCTGTTGGGCTACCTCTCGTTATCACCTTCATTAATTATTACTACATTTTATGAAAAGTGTGCATATCTGGCCATCATTCAAGTAGAGGTATCATATGGAAGAAGATGCGAATTTCATAAATTATTTATTCAGCACTTGGCTCAATAAGTATCTCTGGTCTTTTTTTCCCGGCCACCTCTTAATTTTCAAATGTTCATGATTTAAACAGATCAAATAAGAATCCGCAACTTTAAGACTTGAGATTTCTTGGGGGGCTGGCGAGAGTGGTCCTAGCAACTAGCATTGTGCCATTGTGGTCCAACCCAACCCAACCCCACTCTAGCTAGGCTCACTAGAAATTTAATTAACTTCAGATCACAAATTATTTTATGTTTTGTTTGCTATAGGTTTTATGATATTAATTGAATATGATGGCATCGAAAAAAGGGCGATTTTCATCATGAATTTCGGGTTGTTTTGTTGTAATTAGGAAAAACTATCAGAATTACAGGAAACGATGTGAATTATCGAATTTTTTTCGCTAACGAGCTAACATCTCTAGTGAAGGTTCTACGCAACTCTGGGTTCTTCTTTTAATCTATCGACCCATAAGGTTCATAAAGGTAATAAGAAAAACTTGTAAGACAACAAGATCAAAATCACAATAGTGGGGGGAGGGGAGATTTTGTGTTAGATTTATGCAAAACACATAAAGTTCACTAATTTTGTGAAATTTTAATTACCATCTAAAAATGGATCTAGTGCTTTTCAAGAGAGAGAGAGAGAGAGAGAGAGAGAGAGAGAGAGAGAGAGAGAGAGAGAGATCTCTAATGGATATGGATGGGACCACGATCACCAAAGTGCTATTGATTTGAACAAAATGACCAATAAATATACATGGTTCCCCTTTCTACCTAGTTGTTTGGAGAATCATCATATAGCAAGGACAAAGCCACGTGATGATAAGGTTCTCGACATCAAGGACGATGTACGCATGAGGTATAGCATGGGACGCTTAGAATTCGATCCCAACATGTCACGATATTATTTTATATATATATATATATATATATATATATTTTTTTTTTTTCCATCTTTAATTTGGACAATTGATATCCACAGCTGTCAAGTACACACACGCGTGGTGTTTGTGATTTACGAATTATATATCTTAGTTTGATCAAAAAATCACAACATATACAGCAATCCAATATACTGAAAATATGTTGCTAATTGGGAAGCGATGTAATCGATTTTAGTCGATGACATGGTAAAACTAGATATCTTTTTGAAATAAAGGTGAAACATATGCATGGTTGATATATATAACTAAATTTCAAAGTTTATTTTATCTTATGTTAAAGTTGTCGTTTCTTAATTTAGTGGAGTGAGCAATAATAAGGGTCTTTGTACATATATGTAACCCTTGAGTCATACATGCATATTTGCCAAACTATCCTCCAAAGCATCAACAATGGGGGGG
>BQKN01000438.1:129352-156104 GCA_022839385.1 Asparagus kiusianus | reverse complement strand
ATATCTAGCGAACCCACCTATTCTCGTTGCACCGAAATCGGGCAAACTGTTTCTGATTTACGTCAAAGCGACGAGCCATTCGTTAAGTGCATTACTCGCACAAGACGATGATAACGGTCACGAGCAAGCAGTATATTACCTGAGTCGCACACTGGTAGGAGCTGAATCTCGTTATCCAATGATCGAGAAGGAATGTCTTGCATTGGTATTTGCTGTCTAGAAAATGCGACATTACTTAGTGGGGCAGACGATTTATGTCATCTCCAACATAAACCCTGTCCGCGTATTCATGACCCAGCCGACGTCCATGAATTGGCGTTTAGCTAGATGGGCCTTACTCTTATCGCAATACGACTTGTACTTTAAGCAACAAAAATTGGTTAAAGGGCGAGCTATTTGCGATCTTCTAGCAGAAAATCCTACGAAGGATATAGTCGAATTATACGACGATCTGCCAGATGAAACTCATGAAGTCAATACTACTTCACATCAGCAAGTGTGGCAGTTGTACTTCGACGGGGCTTCCCGCGTAACCAATGTGGCAAGCGCACCCGGGTGTTCTAAAATCTCCTTAGGAGTGGGGGTCGTTTTAGTTTCCCCGGAAAAGCATGTTTTGCCTAGAGCATACTCGTTAACCGGACCATGTTCTAATAATGTGGCCGAGTACAACGCGTTAATAATTGGACTTAATTTTGCCAAAGAGCTGGGGGTCGAATACCTTGAAGCTTTCGGGGATTCTCAACTGGTAGTGAATCAAATACGAGGAGAGTATGAAGTCAGAAGTCCAGACCTAATTCCATACCATCAGGTGGCTATTGAGATGGCAAACTCATTTGAAGGATTTTTCATTGAGTACGTTCCACGTCTCCAAAACGCGTATGTAGACGCATTGGCGGCATTGTCAGTATCATTGGCTCAACCTCCCGAAACAGAACAATTGATTACAGTGAGGACTCACCAGCTTATCGTTCCAATCTACGACTCGGATGTTAAAGAAGCATACTCAACAGCAGTTGAACCCGAAGTTCGAGATTGGCGCTTTCCCATTATCGACTACGTCCTACATGGTATATTGCCTGAAGATGTAAAAGAAAGGGAATCGATTCGACGAAGAGCACCGAGATTTTACTACAACGCCACAGCACAAATGTTGTATCGACGATCGTACGACGGTCTTCTACTCCGTTGCTTATCTGGCAAAGAAGCGGAACAAGCACTCAAAGAGGCGCATAATGGAATATGCGGTGCGCATCAGCCCGGTCCTAAACTCTGTGATCGACTTAGAAGAATCGGGTATTATTGGCCAACTATGGTAAAGGATGCAGTTGACTACGCACGACGATGTGAAGTGTGTCAGTTACATGCAAATTATATGCACCAGCCTCCCGAGTATTTACACCCATCGGCGACGTCGTGGCCATTCGAAACTTGGGGTATGGATATCGTAGGTCCTATTTTTCCACCTTCGGTTAAAGGGGACCGCTTCATTTTGGCAATCACCGATTACTTCTCGAAATGGGCAGAAGCAGTTCCACTTAGAGAAGTAAAGACGAGTGATGTCATCAAGTTTATTAAACACCATGTCATATATCGGTATGGTGTTCCAAGGCGAATAGTACACGATAATGGCCCTCAATTTGTCAGCAATGCATTCATCAAGTTTTGCGGTAAATTCGGGATTAAGAACGTTTCATCGACAGCTTATAACCCTACGGCTAACGGATTGGCAGAAGCGTTTAACAAGACCATCATCAAAATCTTGGCAAAATTGGTGAAAACCAATAAACGAGATTGGGACGACAAACTTGGCGAAGCTTTATGGGCTTATCGCACAACTGTCCGTACACCTACCGGAACAACCCCATATGCCTTAACATATGGATGTGAAGCTGTTCTCCCATTGGAAATACAGATTCCTTCTCTCCGTATCGCCCTCGCAACGGGAATGATGACAGAAGAACATCATCAGAAACGTCTCGAGGAATTAGAGATGTTAGATGAGAAGCGCTTGGAAGCTCAACAACAGATCGAGTTTTATCAGGCCAGAATTTCTCAGACTTTTGATAAAAGGGTCCGACGGCGAAGTTTTAAAGAAGGAGATCTAGTTCTTGCTGTCCGAAGACCTATGATTCTCACTTCCAAGAAGAAAGGAAAATTTGAACCCAAATGGGAAGGACCGTTTGTAATAGAAACAGTCTATTCAAATGGTGCATACCGTCTGGTTACTCAAGACGGTAATAAATTGATGATGCCAATAAATGGGAAGTTCCTGAAAAAGTATTACCCATAATACGTTCAGGATAACCTATGTAAAACGGAAAGTTCCTAGAGAGTCCTATGCGGGATATTTCGGGATAATCCGTTATCAGTTGATTATCATGAAAAAAAAATGATGATCATATGAATAAGATGTTTTTACTAATATCATTGAGATGAGATTTAATGACAGTTAATCTTTCCTCACGAAACCTTGTAACACAATTATGGAAGGGGAGTCTCGATGACTTGTAATCCCACGCCATGAAACCCCCATCGATTAGATCAACCAAAGGTCATCGGTCGGTTGAATTCTTATGCTTAAAATCAAAATTGCCCACCGAGTAATTCGTACAAATCAACAAATTCATTGTTATTTGTACCCTACTCTTATTCCTCTTTTGGTCAAACCTTCCTACAGTCAGGACCAAAGCCAAAATCCCCTCTCGATTCATTCCATGAACAAGAGGTCCACAAATCGAGTGATCAAACCTTTAAACAGTTAGGATCATCTCAAAACCTCCACTTGGTCAAACCTTCTTACAGTTAGGACCAAAGCCAAAGTCCCCTCTCGATTCGTTCCATGAACGAGAGGTCCACAAACTGAATAATCAAACCTTATGACAGTTAGGGTTATTCAAACCAATTCGGATTCTTTAAGTGGAGATCCCACTTTGAGTTTCCTTTGCATCAGGAGATAGAATATAAAATTCTTCCTCTCCGATTTTGGGTTTATCTCTACCAACAAACAAGAGACAAGGAAACGGAATATAAAATTATTCCTTTCCAATTCTGGGTTTATCTCTACCAACAAACAAGAGACCAGGAGATAGAATATAAAATTCTTCCTCTCCGATTCTGGGTTTATCTCTACCAACAAACAAGAGACAGGGAAATGGAATATGAAATTATTCCTTTCTAATTCTGGGTTTTTCTCTACCAACAAACAAGAGACTCTGAACTGGAATATCCAGGTCCTTCCTTCACAAGCTTAGATACATTTTCATACAAAGAAAACATAATCTATCTACACTTTAAAATCCATGTCATTCACACATGGGGGATGTTATCTCTACCCCTTATTAGAGATAAGTCTACATCTAACACATGTAGCCTACACATTCAATGCTATAGTTTAAAGTCTAGAAGAGTTTAATTCTTTTAGCCCAACGTTATATGTGAAACAGACTTAGATAATTCACATACTAGCCCGATTCAAACGGTGTCGGTAAAGGCATATCAAATCCGTTGATGGCTGAGGATTTGCCAAAAATCCTATAAGTATTATGATTATTTATTCTAAACAAAAAAAATGAGTAATCATAATAAAATCTCAATGAGCAAAAGAGTTCATTATATTGATCGAAAATGGTCAAACAAAAAAAGAGTATACATGTTCTTCAATTACAAGAATTTATGCTGACGAATTTGATCTTCTAGTTTTGAGAGCTCTATCGCGTAGGCTTGTTCAAGCTCAGCGGTCAGTTTAACTTTGAAGGCTTCCTCGTCAACACTCTGAAGTTCGGCGACCTCTTGTTCCTTCTCAGCAAGCCTCTTATCCTGAATATTCAATTGTTGAAGCAAGTTTTCTTCAATTTGAGCTGTTTTCGTCAGCTCAGATTCCAAAGTTATGCGAGCTTCCTTGGCGTTTGCAAGTTGTTCTTCCAGGCGATTTATCTCAGCTTGGTTCGATTCTAAATCCCGCTGTAGATCGACTTTAACTTGTATTCTCTTGGCGACATGCACCCTGAGCCGATGACTGTGGGCTCTTAGCTTTTGGAGTTCGAAGTTAGCAGACTTTTGGGAGTCGCGCCATGCTTGCAACTTAAAGTCCATATGAGAAGCGATATAGGAGGGTACGCCTTTAATGCGAAGATCCTTCAGGAGTTCAACATGTTGCTTCAGCTCAACTAGATAAACGTTGATCGAATCGGCCAAGTCGTTATATCCTTCATCTCGGATGCCCGACATATAACGATCAAACGGTTTCTTAAAAGCCTCAAAATGTGAGCCTTTAGAAATAATGCGATCGACCATAGAGTTCCGAAAATGGACGAAGCCAAGAAGATCAGAGCAAATGGCGGCTTTTTCCGGATCCTCGTCAGCCAATAATTCTTGGATGTGAGTTGATAATGAGATGGAAGAAGCTGCGACAAGGGTAAATAAGTCAGTACAAGATATATATGTATACACTACGATTTGGAGTATACCAAGTTTAACGGAAGAACCTTCAACATGACCCTGTGTGTCCGCTGGGGGTAGTCCGGTCTCCTGAGTAGTCGAAGCTGGTTCAAGAATAGCAGCTTTCGATACACCAGCTACGTCAGAAGATTCTGTAATTTCGACCTCAGAAAGTTTTGGGCTTAAGTCGAGAGGTCTCTCAGGGGATTCTACAAACAAAAGAATCATAATGAACATAATTGGGTGTTAAACGGAAACTTGAAGCAAATGAGATTTAAAACTCACCAACTCTGGGCACAACATCAGCCGATGTACCAACTTCTTCAATTGGTCTTGCTTTTGTTGCGACTGGACTGATCTGAGGAGTGACATTGACCTCTATCATCATAGGATCTGCAGGAGTTGCAGGTCGGGATTCGAGAATGGACGATTGAAGATCAACATCAGTCCCTGCCCATGATGAATAGTCACGACCCTCAGGCTGATGTTCGGTCTCAGTGATTATAGCAGTATCGGTTCCGGTAACTGGTCCTATAATTCAGATATTTAGACAATCAGTCGGGTAAAAATATATATATAAGATAAGGAGTTTACAGAACAGAAGCCTTACTCTCAGAAGGACCTGCCTCTGTTAAACCAGCGCCAATCGCTGGTTCCGTGGCCGCATCAGTCGCTTTCCCGAACAACAAATCGGAGATTTCTTGATGATCGCCTACCGAAATATCAATATTATAATCAAAATCAGTGAAATCGTCAATTTTAGGAGTGTGGGTGATCTCTCCCTCTGTTGGTTTGTTCATGACGATGTCTACAGGAACCATGGAATCGTAAGTAACAGGTGAAACCAGACAAATTTACCCAAGTTAAAGAATAATCCTACCTTCGTTCGTCGGGACGAGTTTAGGAGCCTCGCTACTTGAGCCAACTTCTTTTAGTTTAACTAAAAGAATAAAAAGTGCACAGGTCATTAAAAGAGGCACACGATCCGATTCATTCATTTATCGGATTTCTCTTCTGAGAGGAGAAAGATCAGTACCTGTGTCTGTAGCTGATGGATCCGTGTCAGGAGGTGGTGGGATACCAGCTGGTCCTTCTTTCAGAGCATCCTGCATTTGTTGGACAAAACTGGTCTCCTCAGTTTCCATACCTCCGGGAGAAGCGGCATCATGGGGTAGTTCTCCTTCTTCTCGACTCCCTACAGAAATTAAACATGAAATAAGTTTGAGCATTAAGAAGTGTAAAAGTGATAAAGACAAATAGTTACCTTGCTCATCTGAAGAAGCACTGCGGTCAGACTTCTCCTCTACAGTCGGAAGATGAACACGTGGCTTAGAAGCAGCTTTCTTTTGCCTTTTCGATGGACGCGCTTCATCCCTAACTCCAGACCCTTCATAACGATGCTTAGTGCGTAATTCAGCCCTAGAAGAAGCCTGAGTTTGAGCCTGAGCGGAAGGTCGAGATCTTTGTCGACGAGCAAGAGGCACTTCATCCTCTTCATCCCCTTCATCCTCGCTAAGGACTTCCACTGTCATCTTGTTCGGGTAAGTCATAACGACTCTTTCTTTCCTTTTTCTCGGAGCATCTGGTGGTTGAGCAAGCACAGCAGATGGACGCACAAGTCCTCTCTCGAAGAAAGAATCGGGGAGACCAGCTCTTTCGTCAGAACTTGAGCCAGTCTCACCCGCCTCCTCAGAAGTCTCCGTCTCCTCGGAGTTGAATTCTTCTTCACTACCAGCCGAGCGAGCCGGTTCTTTTCCCTTCCTCGACGATTCGGCGGCCTCTTTCTTTTGAGATGAAGTCCTAACTTCACGTGTCGTTCTGCTTGAGCGCCGCGGGACTATCTCTTCTTCTGGTTCCGGCATGCTTCGGTATGGGGTGACAGTATTGGCGGCCATCAGCCACTTGCAATACAAGAAGGTCATCCGTAGAGGCGGCGATTCTAAAGGGAGATCGAACTCAGCGCCCGTACAGCCAGCAATACTCCAAAACCAGGCTCTCGCGCCATCAATGAGTCCCCCTCGGAAATTTAGGTGACGATTCGGGTTGCCGATGTATATCTGGTCGTAGCCGAATTGACGAGCAAATCGGCATGGAAGATATGGTTCGATAAGACAAACGTCTCTTACCCGAAATAACAAGTAACCGGGTCGAATGTTCATTAACCATCTGAAGCATCCAATATCTAAAACAGTACGATTCTGTCTTGGATCTTCAGTATCCAATAAAGTAGTATTGTAGGTACCAGAGAACCAAGGGAAGCAGGGGAAGAATTCCCAACACTTGTGAATTTTGAACTGCCTTGATATGTCCGGCTCTCGATGTTTGATCCATTTGCAAGCTTCAAGATTCTGTAATAAAGGAAGGCTGGGATCTACCACCCTAGGAGCTTCCATTAAATCTGGCCGGTGAAGTACTAACCAGGCCATTAGATAAGTATATGGCAACTCCAGCTTCGGAACTGATAGGCTGGCAGAGGGTTTCTTCTTCTCCAGAGTAAACACAGTGATTAACTGTCGTAATCCACTGTGAATGGCAGCCACCATAGCAGGAAGCAAGGATAATTTGCGACCTGTAGCTAACTGAACGGTTGGATACAATACTTCTATCGGCATCATATCAGAGGACTGGTGGGGAACCACGCATCTCTTTAGCCACAAGGCCAGGAAACCAGCCAGCAGAGCAGTAGAGCTAATCGGAACACCAGCCTGCCACAAATAAGAACGGAATTTTGTCCCATGCGGAAACCCATCTTCTGAATGAGAGGTGTAAGTCTGGGCGTTTGTTTTCTCCAATAGCCGATTGATTTCACTTGGGCTTATAGGAGACAAGCCGCATACATCTTTAGAGCGGTCTTCCAGATTCTTAAACAGATAATCGGCGAATTGTTTTAAGCTGACTTGAGGAGACTTTCTCCTTGCTTTGGGGTCCATCTCGGCCGTAGCTATGTGATAATAGCAGGTCAATTCCCATAGAACGTCATGAGTCACAGCTGACCGATCCTTTATCTTGTTCAGTTGATTGGTGGTCGGGAAGAACTCTTGATATGGGACGTCGCCTATCGGCAAACCAGACACTTGCATCATTTCATGCAGTGGTAGTCCGAGCTCTCCATTCTGGGTGAAGAATGTGTTAGTGTCCGGGTTGTAAATCTCGAACAAACAGAGAAAATGACCCACACTAATTTGCAAACCACTCATGGTAGCACGAATCGGGATCGCCAACCCCAAATTAGTTAACTCTCGCTCCCAACGTGTCAACGCATAGCGAGTCATTCTGGTCCACCACCATTTATCCCCAAAATAATGTACCCATCCATAACATCTGAAATTTTCTCTGGGTAATACTTTGCCTGCTGCCGCTAACCGGTTCTTCACGGTATTAGCTTGCACTGTCTTTTCATTCTGAGGGATGTTATCTTGTCCCAAGATACCTGGGTGAAGTCCTCGTATAGAAGCTCTCTCACTTGAACCTGGGGTGGCTTCCTTCCCGATGAAACCACAGTGGATGTGCTCGTGATTTTCAGTTAACCTCCAGAACATTTCACGGTTAACAGATAAATTCCTAAACTTTAACAGCGAGTGGTCCCGAGGAATCAGAGGTAAATATAAGAATGATGACCCGCTTTGATATAACCATGGTGCGGGCTTGCAGAAGGCAACCTTCGGATCCTTTATGGAGTCACCAAACAAGAAATCCGGCTTCCTTATACATTTGTTGTCATCTCGTTCTGAAATCAGAGGGGTGTCGGTGATGATCCGTCGCAGAATACGGCAACTACCTCGCTGAATCAATTCTCGAGCCCCTTCACTATAATCTGATTTAAACTGGGGAGCGGACTCTACTAGTGGTAACCCCTCATAAAGAGAATGAGTAATATTACTCCGGCCCGTAACCGCATCAGCAGGAATGGCAGTAGGAGGGAAGTGGACTGATAAAGAAAATATACATATGAATGGTGTAAGAATATTCCTGAAATTATGGAAAAAAGCGGTATATCTTATTCTATAAGATAAATCGTAATTTCATAACAAGCGTGACGATTTTCCATCAACCACATGTATAAAAGAGATATGCGTTACTATGCACGAGCATTATAACAGCATATCAAAACCTTTTAACACATGTGGGATGATATGAAATCGCCCCTGCATGTTCTGAAGTGTGTTTTGTCTAAGCAAAACGAGCACTTTTAAGCGTCGATCCCCTCAAAGGAGGATGCCGGCTCTTCTCGAGAGTATCTCAAAGGATACAAACGAGGATCTGCATACAAACATATGTATATATATATGGAATTAACGGAATACAACATTTAAATTGGTGAAAAGGTGAAAGAAATATACCCCCATGTGAAGCGGCGACAGGGGCAACCTCCTCAGGAGATTGGGCAGTCGAACGGCCTCGAGGAGCACGGGATTTACGTGGCGACATAATGATTATGTGATCTACAATGAAATCCAACAAGAAAGGTCAGGGTTTTGAGCAAAAAATCGACCAAAACAACGCAAAATATGACCAGAACAGTGCATACAAGACTACAGTCGAAGAAAGTCAGAGTTTTGAGGAAAAAGGGGAAAACTGACCTTTGAAATCCGATTGGGATCTTCACGAATAGAGGCACCACACAAATCAGGAACAATGAAGAGAAGAAGTGGTCGAAAACTCGTCGAAAATCGCCCAAGAAATCGCTGGAAATCGCCCAAAATCCGACGTAAAAAACCCTAAAAAAACCCTAAGTCCCGATTTTATACGCTGTCTCGCTGAGCGAGACAGTAAAATACTGTCTCGCCGAGCGAGACAGTAAAATACTGTCTCGCCGAGCGAGACAGCAAATACTATCTCACCGAGCGAGACAGTAAATACTGTTTGTTCAGCGAGACAGCAAATACTGTTTCGCCGTACGAGACAGCAAATATTGGGGAATTGTCTCGCGGCATGAGACGGCAAACATTCTCTTAGTCAAAAGCCAAATGTGATACGGTTAGATACTCCAATGGGTACACGAGTCTAAACTGTTTCCCACACCCAATAGGAAGTTCCTGGAGAATATTGATCTGAATGTTCTTAAGGATAACCTGTTGAATTCTCAGTGAACATGTCAATTCAATGACAAAAGCTGAACCTACAAGAACAAATACTAGCTTCGATTCAAGATCTCGACAACGATCAAGCGATAAACGCGACGCCGGAAGAACATTAGCTATTCTACAAAGAACTGAATAGACTAAAGACAAAAGAGTTCAAGGGTTGAAGCCATTTTGCAAGTCCTGCTACACGATCTACTCAACCAAGCATTGAAGGGATCGTAAGTAAAACCTATCTTATCCAAAGCATCCCAGACTCTTCTATAAAAGAATACGTCTGGAATACTTTGGAGGGGGTATCTGTAGGCGTCAAAAAATGCTAATAGATATCCAAACACAAAAAAATCACTCAAAACTGGGAAAATCATCCAAAACTCAGTCTTTGCTGTCTCGCCAGCGAGACGGTCTTTTGCTGTCTCGCCGGTCGAGACAGTCATTTACTGTCTCGCCGGTCGAGACAGTCTTTTGCTGTCTCGCCGGTCAAGACAGTATTTGCTGTCTCGCCAGCGAGACAGTAAATTTGCTGATTACAACGTTGAAATGGTCAAATAACCACCTCAATAACTGCCCTACACGTGTCCATTAACTGCCAAGGGACGTGGGAAACAACGTGGGCGAAAATCACGTGAATAACTGCCAAAATAACGGAGTTTGAAACGTGGGGAGGCAGTTACAGTGAAAACTGCCCAGAATATTCATTTTGCGCGACAGTATTTTACTGTCTCGCTGGGCGAGACAGTAAATTTACTGTCTCACTGGGCGAGACAGCAAACACTGTCTCGACCAGCGAGACAGTAAAAGACTGTCGCGCCGTACTAATTTCTTGCTGAGTTGTGTTTTTGCAGTTACAGACCCCTGAGGCTATAAATACCCCCCTAGGGTCACTTCTGACAAGGATCGAGCATTTGTTAGAGCATTCTAGAGTAGAGAGAGCAGAGATTTCAGTGTTTTGTGTGATTCCTTGACATTCGAGCCTCGACTTGAGTTCAAGAAGAACGACTATCTTACTTCGATAAGATATCGTTTCCAATTCTCACTTCGATAACGAAGGAAGAATCATAAACCCCCCTCACGATCTGTGAATCGGTGGTCAACGAGCCAAAGCACTCACGGCACAGGAAAAGTCCCACAAAAACAATAGTTGATAAACAACTATTGTGTTATTTTCTCAGAAGTTGTAATTTCTTGTTTTGTTGTAAAGAGGTCTTATAAAAAGACTATTTCTGTGAATTTTATTGTAATCAAAAGAAGAGACAATGAATTCAACAACAATCCCAACTTTTGCTGAAAACAGGGTGGTGTTCAATCGATGTATGGGAATCCCTAAGACCTGCATGACCCTATAAGGCATGATACTGAGTGTTAAGCCCGGGTCAACTTAAACACGGCTGATTTCTAATGACCTAATGTACCATGTGTAGTACAAAGATCTGTCATGCTTGTGCTTGATCTGCATGTCTTCCTGAGTAAACAATATGCAGGGCAGACTTCTTGCTATTTTTAGACAATGTATACAAGACTGGTTTTTAGAAGCTTCAAGAATCGGAGTGACTTGAGTATTAAAGCTCTCCGTGTTCTTCAATGCTTCAATTAGAGCTTCCTTGGTGGTTTGGACAACCTCAGGAGCTCATATAGGGTAATCCTGGCCGGTATGTTAGCCAATTGAGCTATGACGTTGAATTGGAACGGAGCACTCGATTCACAAGGTTCTTGCAAAAGATTCTTATTGTACCTGGTTTCCTTCTATTTCTTGACCGAGTCAACCCGTGGTCAACCCTAAAGACACAGGATGCAGTTCATCTTATGAAGCTCAAGTGAATGCAATCCATTCACTTCGATCAGGTAAACAGGTCGATAATCAAGTGAGAACTCCTCCAAGTCAAACTTTTGATCCAATACAAATTCCTTCTCCTTCTCCTTCTGATGTATCTATTCAACAATCATCCCCTCAGATGACCAAGAACCTGAACCCGAACCTGAGCCTGCTTTTGATAGATTTAGACCAGTGCTCCCTTTCCAGATAGACCCAGGCCTAGAAAACACTTTCCTCAGGAGGAGAAGATCCTAGAAACATTCAAGCAGGTTAAGGTCAACATTCCTCTCTTAGATGTAATTGAACAAATTCCATCTTATGCTAAATTTTTAAAAGAATTATGAACTAAGAAGAGGAGAATAAATGTTCCAAAGAAAGTCTTTTTAGCCGCCAATATCAGTGAAATGCTATCAAATCCCATACATTTGAAACGTAAAGATCCAGGTTCCCCCATCATTTCATGTATCATTGGTAATACTCACATTGATAAGGTGCTTTTAGACTTAGGGGCCAGTGTCAATTTGCTTCCATATTCAGTCTACCAGCAATTAGGTCTAGGTGTATTGAACCCAATCAGATGCACCTTACAGTTGGCTGATAGATTTGTTAAGGTCCCTATGGGTGAGTTAGAGGATGTTCTGATTAAGGTTGGAGATTTTATTTTTTTTCAGTAGATTTTGTAGTCTTGGAAACACAGCCTATTTTCAATCCCAAAGGACAAACACCTATCATCTTAGGACGACCTTTCTTAGCCACTTCTAATGCTCTCATTAACTATAGAATTAGTCAAATAAAGCTGTCCTTTGGGAATTTGACTGCTGATCTTAATATTTTAAATCCAGGGGACTAGCCAAATAATCAACATCTAGAAATAAATTACATTCAGGAAAGATCAGAAGAAGAAGAAGAAGAAGAAGAAGAGTCTGATTTAAGTTTTGAGGAAATTTTTGGTGAGGAGTTGGAAATTTTAGAAATAGCAGATCAGGTCTTTGAGAATAATAAAACTGTGTTAAACATTTGCTGTTTTGAATTAAATTTTGAAGAGCTCTTTCTTGATGAATTTAGATTCTTGGAGAATAACCAATAACCAAATTTTTAGAACTCAACCATGAATCTTTGGGTTGAGGAAAATACTACAGAAGAATTGGTTGTTAGAAAACAAAAATTCACAGTACAAGAGTCTAAGTTCATTAAGAAATGTAAAATACATGACACCAATAATACCTACCTTACTTTGTTGCAAGAATTACTGAACACCCTAAAATGCTTAGAATTTCACATTATTAATTATATCATTCTGAATTTATTTAAAATCGGGAGAAGAATTTTTAACAATAAGGTAGGATTTAATGTAGAATACGAGCTCTTCATGTTGAACACTTCATCCTACATTGTTTGTTTTGTTTATTTTAGAATAACAAAAAGAATTTATTCTTCTCTCATTTGAGAGTTTCTTGTTTAGTTGTAAAAAAAGAAAAAAAAGAAAAGAAGAAGAAGAATAAATTTCTGATTCTATCCTCCTCAGACCAAAGGTAATTACAGATTTTTATCAGCCAACCAAATGTAAGTGCTTTACTTCTTATCTGCTTTACTTTGTATATAGAGTTTGCATTGAGGATAATGCATAATTTAGGTGTGGGGGTGGGAATTAGTTATTTTTCTCTCTCTTTATTTTATATTTTTAGTTGCATTTTTGTTATTTTTTTCCTTTTCCTCAAAAAAAATTTATAAAAATATCACCACTTGCCAAATTGATAGAGTTATTTAATAATTAATTTATTTGATAAATTTTAAATTTTCTAATCTCTAGTTTGTTATTTACTCAAGTTTACATTTTATGATAACTCCAAATAAATTTCTTAAGAAATGATTTTCAAAGTAGTATACTTCACTTAAGCCTTAACTTAGATTTTTATTTAAAATAATGGAATTTATGCATGCTTAGCTTAGAGTTAAAAATAATTTTTCAAAGTGTCTTGACTTACATCTTATATATACATATACATATAAAAAAATTACAAAAGAAGAGTGCGAAAAATAGGCACCAAAAGAAAAAGAAAAAAACTCTTAAATTCAAGGTGATACTATCTTATAAAGCCTAAGTTGACCGAGTAATTAAACCCAAGGAGTATTTCCATACTTAATGACCTAAGCCCAATTGGGTTGGGATCCATTGGCCTAAAACTCGTTAAATGGTCGCTTAAAAAGCCCGTTAAAATAGAAAAAAATCACCAAGGAAGAAAGAGTTTAAAAAATAATAATAATAATAAATAAAAATTAAAAATTAAAAATACTAATAAATGTTTTATATATACAGTTATATTTGTATATATATATGGTCTTGGAAAATATTTTAGATTAAGCAACTTGAATAATATTTTAAACAAAGAGTTAGCATGTTCTTTTCAAAACTTTTAAATTAAATTTCTAAGTTTGGCTTGGTTTTGTATTGCTATAATGAGAAGATTTTCTAGGAAATTTACCTTAAAGTTATTTATAAAAGCATTTTCTTGAGTGATAATTAGCTTCAATTAGATTGTCTAAAGTTATCAAGTGAATTTAGTTATTTACTGACTTCTTTAATTTGGCAAGTAGACCAAATTTTGTGGGTATATTCACTGTAAACCCTCACGAGACTACAACTCGTCCACTAGGTTAACCTAGGGATTTAAAGGCTTATTGTATGCGCTAAATACAACCGCGATTCCTGTGAAAGTGAGTTAGGATTTTCTCTTTCTTTCTTTGCTAGAGGACTAGCAAGAGTTTAGGTGTGGGGGTATTTGATAATCATATTTTATTACAATTTTATATCCTCATTATCTATTTTTAATGAATAAATATACTACTAATAATTGTTTTTATCTTTAATTGCAGGTTAATGAAGAATAAAGCCCAAAAATCCCATCTCTCAACAAAAGGTCATGAATTAAATGAAGAAAACAAGCAAGAGCCAAAAATCCCAAACCCAGAATCAAGCCGAGTAGCTTGTAGAACCAGAGAAAATAAAAAAAATCAAATATGAAAACAAAATATATTCAAGATGGTTGGCCGCAAAAAAACGACGATATCTCTTAATCCGGAAGGCAGAATTTAACATATAATATATAAAAATCGCCTATCTCGACGAGATGAAGCCATCTGCGAAGGTAGATTTTTGATTGGACATCGATGCCAGCATCGATGCGGGCATCGATACCATTATCGATGCCAGCATCGATGCTGGTATCGATACTGACGAGTCAGTTACAGATCAATGACTGATTTTTAATGGTTTTTGATAAAGATTCAATCCAAGGGATCTAATTCACTGATGTTTACTATAAATAAGGATAGAAAGTAAGGGGTTAGGGGTGTGAAAATTTTTGTAACTCCTTTTAGAGAGGAGGGCTACTCTTAATTGAGAAGACCTTCCAAATTTGTAACTTTTTGTTATAATTAATAAAAGAATTTTTTCACCACTTTAAAATTTTTTTTCTTCTCTTTATTGGATGATGAAGATGAAGATGAAGATGGAGATTAATTTGAATGTTTGTTTTTTTATTTCTCTTTTAGCTTATTAGTTTAGATTTATTTTCATGCTTGTAATTAAATTTTATTTTCTTGTTTAAATAACTAAGAGGCTAGAACCTTCTTACCTTAGATTTATTTTATGCTTATATATTAGATTTATTTCATGCTTATAGAGTAGATTTATCTTCTTGCATTTAATTCTTACAATTTATTTTGTAGTTTAGATTTTGTAATTTATTTTATAGTTAGATTTTAATTTCTTATACTATTCACCTTGAGGCTAGAACCCTCTTGGGTTTAGTTTTTTTTGTTTATTTTTATTTTATTTGATTTGCCTTTAGGCTAGAACCCTCTAGGAAATTACCATTTTCTAAGAAGTGGATTCAATTCTAGATTACTCATATATTTAATTGAATCCACCATCTTTACTTTCTTGAATTTTATTTTCATTCTTGATTTTTCTTTTTGATTCTTGATTTTATTCATCTCTCCTTATGAAAATCGTTCATTTATTGTCACATCCACTCTCACTTACATTTTGTGCCTATTTACACACTATCACCTTCTTAATCTCTTCACAATCACATTCACTCATCACTCCTATTTGTCACATACACAACATAAGAACCGATTTTATATTTTCTCTTACAAAACACCTTCCTCATGGGATCGATATCTTTATACTATAACTTAACACGGTTGTACACTTGTAATATTTTTTGGTACATGTTTATGCTGCATCATCTATCGATCACATTGATAGTAACATTAGGATATTCGGCTTCAAAAATCTTCTTCTTATGATGATGTCATCTTTTAGCAGGTCTGGTGACATTTGTCAATCAGTCAAATACAGATTGCTAAGGTTCAGATGCATAGCATGGGTATTCTGAAAGAACGACAGAAATAAGCAGCTCACGTTAACATGAATGAGCTACTTGCTGTGCCGGTCTCCCTCTAGAGAGTAATTCCCGTAAATCAGAAACTTGGGAGGAATCCCTCACCGAGCATGAGGACGAAGATGGAACCCTCTGTCCTTGAGTGAGTGAGACTGGTTCTTGTTGAACATGGATTTTAAACCCATGTTGACTTCTTTGAACTTGGCGGACCACGTCGAGTTATTAAGAAGAAACGCGAGGGTCACGTTTGGATTTGTAAACATTAGGCCGAGGCCTTTATTTAGTTGACGAAACAGACCACTGAGGGTCGTGTTTTGGTTGGATGCACCTATGTGGTGCGTGTTTGATTGATGAAACAGACCCCTGAGGGTCATATTTTGGTTGAACGCACCACTGAGGTTGCGTTTGGTTGGTGAAACAGACCCCTGAGGGTCATATATTTCGCTTGAACGCACTCTTGAGATATGCGTTTATCTTTGGCAGCGCTTTCCTGATGGCTGCGTTTTGGATGAACAATGCGCCACTGAGGGTCGCATTTCAGCTGTATCATCCGAGGCTCATAATTAGGTTCATTACCACGAAGTGTGCGTTCTGGAGTAGAAACACAGTGTTCGGGTACAGCCTCGCAAACGCGATCCTCGCGTTGGGCAAGGGATCTGCTTTCTCAAAGATGCGCTCATCGTATGGATCTTCTCCATCTTTGAGCAGCGTTCTTTTTGGCTTATTTTAAAGCTTTGGCAGCAACGTCATCGGCGTTTATAGAGCTCGCCTCCTCCATGGGCTGTTTGTGACCCGTAACACGTCGTGCTGACGCGAACATAGGACGTTCAACTCGTTGGACAAGTTCAGCAGAGACTAAGCTCACTCCTTAGGCGGAGTGGCTGTTGGATGAATCTTGGCCGAAGGAGAGGGCTTTCTTCGGTACTTCAGCAACAGTTTTGATCTCTTTAGAGATCTTACGAATGTTGTGCGCCTAGCCTTGGGGCTAAGCAATCCAGAAGAGAGGGATTCCTCGTACTTGGCTTGATCAAACTCTACAAAAAGAGTTTCCACAGTTGTTCCAGTGGGATGAACATTGGATTGCGCCACCACTTCATCGTCAGAGAAGCTTGTCCCCAGTGGAGTCGCCATCTTTTGTTTGGTGGAAAATTTTATAGTAAAAGGAAAAATTGAAAGAAATATATTTGATTTGTATTCTCTCAATCTCAATTACAATTTAGATTTCCGATTACAAAAGAGATGAGAATTGATCTGAATTCTCCCCTTTATTTAATTCTAGGTTCTTTACGGTGGCGATGGAGTGCCTCCTTCGAATGCTTGCGTCGAATTTGTTCTCCGTTGATGATTCGTACGTCTTGTCTTGCTGGAATAACTAACTTACATGGCAAGTTTGATTAAAAACTCTTAATGAGTTTTGTAACTCAGAGCGAGTTGAAAACTCTATGAAAAGAGTTGTTAAAACCGAACAATCGGTTAATAAGCTAAGTAAAATGTGCTGCGGATGAAGGATGCTTCAAGATTTTTTTGTTGCCAAGAATCTCCCTTCCGTTGACCTTGTGGATGATCCGATCTATATCTGAATCCAACCCCTTACTCGGTTGAATAAGGCGGTTATTTATAAGGGGATAAGGGGTGTAACCAACCCTTAAATCCGCTTCTAAATGGGCGTGATATCCTCAGATCATGGGGAAAACGGTTTTGAAACCGTTCGGCTCATGTTTGAATGAGTCACACGCCCAAGTTGGCGTTCAGGGCCCTAACTTCATGTCTTAGACTGGAGACATGGGGTTGGGCATCTGCTGGATATTGAAAAACATGGGGGGCGCCCGCATTTTGTTTGCTGGGGGTTGGAAACGCAGGGGGCCCCTGCGTCTCGATGAACTAAAACACGAAGGTGAATTCCGCGTTTAGAAGAGGCTAGTGACTTATAACCTCTTCTGTAGAGCGTTGTAAAGGCTATTGTTAAGTGATCTTCGCCTTGGCTATTTTGGGGTGTGAAAATCGTCAGATTATAACTCTCACAGTTAATGATAAATGCCACTGAATAGAATTTTTGTCAGTCGTCGGGAGGACCATTGAATTGTAACTCCTCTCGATCTATGTGAAAAGTCCTCCATTTGCATCTTTCATTTATTGATGTGAAAGTCGTCTGATTGTAACCTTCTTAGTCAAGACTGTTGGTTGAGGTTTGACAGAGATCAACTATCTATTGTGATTTTTAGACAACCTATACCATCATGATCAAGACCTTAGCTCCTCATCAGGATAAGCCCAAGGCATAACGACTTCTCAGTCGAATATCAAGCTTTTGGCTCTTCTTAAAGGTAAGCCCAAGGCACAACATATGGTTCGATTTCGTCTGCTCTCATCGACCATCATGGTCAAGACCTTGGCTCCTCATCAGGATAAGCCCAAGATACAATGACTCCTTAGTCGGCACAAAGACATTGACTCCTCATCAGGATAAGCCCAAGGCACAACGACTCCTCAGTCGACACAAAAACCTTAGCTCCTTGTCAGGATAAGCCTCAGGTACAACGACTTTTTAGTCAGCACAAAGACCTTGGCTCCTCATCAGTATAAGCCCAAGGCACAACTACTTCTTAGTCGACAACAAAGACTTTGGCTCCTCATCAGGATAATCCAAGGCGCAACGACTTCTCAGTCGGATATAAAGACCTTGGTGTTTGCATCGAAAGTTGATGTATTCATTACGGTATTTATTATAACTTCAGTCGTTATAATGAAAATAATAAACAAAAGATAGTCTTATTTTTATAAGAGTCTTACACAATGAAAACAAAAATTACAACTCTCGTCAAAACAAACGCAGGGAGATCCTTTATCGGTCTTCTGCTTGTGCGGGATCTTTGTCTGTGTCGGGGATTTTGATATCCATGGACCGCCTTAGATCTGGATCCGGTTGAGAGAAAATTAAGCAGAGCTTCGTCTTCACTGAGGAAGTATTTGATTTGAAGCGCTGAGATCGACAAAACAAAATCAGCACTCTTATCAAGATCAAGACCAAGCCTAATCTCAAGGAAATGGAGGAAACGGGTTTCGAATCTCTCAAACTCTCATTCTTTATGCTGAAGAACTCGCCAAGATCTATCAACCCTTGCTGAAGTTCATGCTCCTTTGACTCCTCAATCCGATAGCACCTCGCCCTCTTGATAATCAATCTATCCCTGTGAAATGAGCCCCTAGGCTTACATTTATAGGCTTCGGTTGGGGGTTTTCGGATGAGAACGATGGCTTTAGCTTTATCTTCAGTTGATAACGACCTAACCATATTTGTAGATGAGATTAAGTTAGTTAGGAACCCCTGGAACAGATAAGACATGCGAAAAACCACTTTAAAACCGAAAACATGTCTGGGGGTCGAAACAGCACGCGGGGGGGGGGGGGGGGGGTCGGACGGATCTGACCTGCGCTTGTGCGGGTCGGTTGAGTCTGACCCGCACGAGCATGAGGAATTCGGTTTTCTGTGTGTTCTTCTGACTTTCCGACCTTTTGACTTTTTGACTTTCCGAGACTTGTAGTTTCTCCCATTTCGCGTATTTGGCTGACTTGCGCGTGTTGGTTAACGTGCACGTGTTGATTGATGCGTGCGTGTTGACCGACGCGCACGAACTGATTGACGCGTGCGTGTTGATCGATACGCGTGAGCTGATTGACGAGCGCGCGCTGACCGACGCGTAAGAACTGATTGACGCACACGTGTTGACTGATATGTGTGAACTGATTAACGAGCGCGTATTGACCGATGCGCACGAACTGATTGACGCGCACGTGTTGACCGACGTGAGTGAACTGATTGACGCGCGCATGTTAACCGACGTGCGTGAACTGATTGATGCGTGCATGTTGACCGACGCGCGTGAGCTGATTGACATGCGCGGGCCACTTGGTTCGTCGTTTCGCTTCATGCACTTTTCGACGACAGATAATCCTCTTAGACTCGGATAACAACGTTCGTTGTCTTCTCTTCGTCTTGAGCTGTGTGCGGACACCTATAGGCATTTTTAGACACCTACACTTGGCTCCTCATCACGATAAACCTAAGGCAAAACCCCAAGGTCGACCTCTATAATTACTTCTCGACCTAACAGATGAAACGAAGAAATCAACACTTACCCCACGGGTGTCATTGGATCTACAAAGGCCGACATCGTTCTTGAAAAGAAAGTAATACTACAACTACAACATGATCAACTATTTCATCAAGCAGTTTCAGCATTCAAAAGCCAAGGATAGGAGAAATCATTTCTCATTCAAGAATATTCCTTACAAAAGGCCCAGCAGGGCTTACAAAAAAAAAGAGAGAGATCCCTAAAGCTCCTTCCTAAGGATCAGGAGCTGATCCGGGTCCAGCAGCATGATTTCCAAGACGTCGGTATCATGCTTTGTCTCATTCTACTCATTGCCTGACGGATCCGAATTCCCTCCATCAGCCTCAGAGTCTCCCCTTATTTTTTTTAAGAGACCTCCTAGAAGAGATCAGCCCCTCCGAGTTAGCCCTTCTTTTACAGACCTCCACTGGTGGAGGAAGGACTATTGCTTCGGAGTCGACGGAAACCGAGGGGGACCCTCCTGCCTCTGGGAATTCTCCGTCCAAAGCTCTGGACTCTTAAAGACCAAGGTGATATCGGAGCTTCTCAAGATCTCCGACCTTAAGATCACTAAGAGCACTCGGCTCCAATACATTCTGATGCACTTCAGGCCAACCTAACCAGGACAGTATATTGTTGGCGCCGAACACCCGGACAAAGAACCTCCGCCATTCTTTGTTCAACTCTGAAAAGTCGACATCCAGATGAAAATCACCCCGATAGTGGAAAAAATAGTGGGGGGTCCCTCAGCGGACCCCACACTAACCACGTGCCCAAACAAACTAATGCTAGGCACCACTCCCACCTCGGAGCAAGCATCCATAAACGTCATCAAGATACATATAGCGTGTAGACGAAATTGACAGGGGGAAACCCCCAAAGCGGTAAACACCTCCCTAATAAAAGGGTGTAGCAGCAGGCTAACCCACATTGAGTCAAATAGAGAGGCACCCGACCCTCGTCATGCATATGCACCGGGGTAATGTTGTCCGGTGCTCCTAGGGTCATTGTGCGCTGAACATCATACTCATCATGCAACCACACTACCTCATCCACTGTCACTCGAGAGCGACACAGATACAAAGCTCTGATCTTCTTCTCACGGTCATTCTGAGGAAGAGCCATGGCCAAAATCTCTAAGGAGAGAGGAAGAATCAACAGGAAGAGGGGTGTTCTTAATGTAGAATGTTCTTCCAACGGCGCCCGGGATTATTTATAAGCCTTTGAAGAAGCATGCAGAAGGATTCAAGAGGCACAATCTTGGAGCGACAAAGGAAGATCCGTTTCAGAAACCAACAACGGATCACTCGAAATACCAACCGCCACTCGTAACGTACGCCAATCAATTAGCAAGCGAAGCCCCATTTGCTCTACCTACGATGCTTCGTTTTCTCTAAAAAAGTGGTTCCTAATACCGGCACCATCAGTGCATAGGAGATTAGCGGTTAACAAGTCCTACACCACATCTCCAGCCACACTCAACTAGCCAAAAATCATCAAACATCTTGAGCGAACTTATATCTATTTCACTCGGACCCGACTAAAGTCCGCTTCGAATGAAAGGGCCAACCGTTATGGTAATTTACCATTTAAAGATAAATAAGTCGAGAGATTGACTTCGTATGGCCTAGACCAACTTAGTGGCCCAAAGGCCCAGCCAATGGCAAGTCTATTGGCCCGCCGAAGAAACAAGTCCTCTTTTACCTACACGAAGTGCGGGATTAGTCGACCCCTTATAAGTCGAGACGACTCCCCAATTAGTCGGCTCGATCACCTTCTTGGCAGTTTACTCCACCAGAAGCTCACTCGACTAACTGTTTGACAAATCATACGGGCGACTCACAAATCGACCCGTTTTTACTAAGAGGATAAGATCCAGCTAAGCTACCTTCAGGGATACATCAATCAACATCATAGTTTATTGAGCGATCCTATCAAGATCTCAACTCTAACAAACCTCATGTGAAAACAGCTCACTCTGCCCACAAATCACTTCTCAGAGATCGCTAAGATACTCTCCTGTACTCGAATGACTTCCCCTCCAATCACCAGCCGCCATCTGGAAAGGAAAGGAGGCCTAAACAGTCGACCTATCCTCCGTTCTGTCTCATCTCTCAAATCTGGGATATTTCCTAGACGTCCTCTCCTGTGCTCGAATGACTTTCTTTCCAGTCGTCAGTTGACATCTGTAAAGCGAAGGGTTACTCAGCAACCTGTCTGCTCATCCCCGCAACCATCCTCCTGTGCATAGTTAAAGCCGAAGGTCAATCTCAGAGGTGATGGACTACAAAAGGAGGTGAGAGGGGTAGGAGGAAGGAGGCTAACCTTTTTTTTATTCGAGGGAAACTTCTGAACTCTTTTTTTTGCTCAAACTAAGCAATTCTAAAAGCTATGTCTTCTTTTAAAAACTCAATAAGAGTAATGAAGACCAAGACCTTAATGATCCTCGGATCTTCCCTCAAACCCTACTCAAGCTCATCAAATGACTTGACCGTCGGAGGTACCATGGGGGAACAGGTCCCTGCCCTCTTATGGGTTTCTTCTTCTTGTTTGTGCAGAAGGATCAGGAATTCTAGTCTAAGGATCGGGCATAAAGTCGGAGGAGGAGTCGGCCCCACCTCTCACCCCTCCCTCTTCGCCACCAGTGTGAAGATCAGGACTACATCCCTCGGCGGAAAGCCCCCATCGTCTGTGTGATATCAGACATCAACACCTATATTAAGCTTCTACATTGATCAGGACAGCTAGGTTCACCTACACTAAGCTGATAGAAGTTTGAGATCTGTCATCCTATACTAATAGCATATTGCTGATTGTGTGCAGCATGGAGACCACTGTGGATCTAATTGCTAAGAGTCGTGCTCTAAATACAGAGCAATGTCCTAACATGAAAGCAGAAAATAAGCTAATTCTAAGAATCCTGTGCAAGGAGTGTAGTCAATAGTCTTGTATGTGCATAATGATGAGCATAACCATTATAGTAGGACAGGTGAGTAGGTATCGTTCCAATCCTAGTATGATTCATCGGGATTATTCTTAGATATTTGATTCAGACTAAACCTTAAGTATTATACTATGTCAGCATAGATTCTCACATATAGAGATATTCAGATGTCGGCTAGGCAAGCAACCTAGATGGGCGAGTGTTAATATCTGGTTATGCTTTCTTACTGAATGATGAGGTCATTTCTTATAGTAATAAGAAGCAATAGTGTATAGCCATTTTCCACTCGGAGCAAAGATATTGCGATATAAACAGTAGTACTGGATGCTATCTAGTTATACATATTCTTAGAGAATTTGATTGTAGTGCAACATATAGAGGATAATGTGATTCTCTATCGTGATAACATGTCGACTACAGGTTTGGAAAATTCAATAAAATCCCAATGAGGTACCATTTCATTAAGAGCTAAGGAAAGGTGAAGATTGTGCTAAGTGTAGCCTTATGAGTCAATTGAACGAGGATCTACTTATAAAGAGAAAAGCTGAGGAGTAGCTAATGCAACATACTTGAGCCTTATATGCTATGTCTTTCATGTTAGTTGAGACTCAGACACTATGAATATTACAGATGACAACTTTATAAGATATTATATTTGTTTTTATGCATATTTAGAATTGCTATATATAAGTATATAATGTGTGTAGGGTACACAGAGGGCACTGGGTGCACTATTAGAGGGTTGTATCGGTAGGTAGAAGCTCTCATCATACAAAAGATCTCAAATGTCATGTGGCTTGGAGTGATGACTATATTATTATGCTACTGGTGTTTTCATCAAAAGTTGTTTTCATCGTAGATTCCATTAATCTTAGGTCGATTACAGAAAGTTACAATGAAAAATAAGTAAAATTACAACTCTTGAGAAAATAACACAGAATTCGTTTATCGAAAACTGCTTTCGTGGGACTTTGCCTGTGCCGGGAACGCTTTGGTTCGTGAACCACCGAATCACAGATCGTGAAGAGGGGGTTTATGATTCTGACCTCGTTTATCGAAGCGAGAATTTGAAACGATATCTTATCGAAGTAAGATAGTCGTTCTTCTTGAACTCAAGTCAAAGCTCGAATGTCAAGGAATCACACCAAGATCAAGTATGCTCTCTCTCTGCTCTAGATTGCTCCAAAATGTGCCCTCCTCTCAGCCTTGGATTCCCCCCCCCCCGTTCAAAATGATCTCAGGGGGTATTTATAGCCCCGAAACAAAGAAACTACTTCCGAGACAGTGTTTGCTGTCTCGGCGGCCGAGACAGCAAAGGCTGTCTCGGGTTCCGAGATAGCAAACATTGTCTCGGGTTTCGAGACAGCAAAGACTATCTCGGAAATCCTCAACTGCCTGACCATTTTCTTGTAACTGCCTTCCACGTTTTAAAACTCTGTTATTCTGGCAGTTATCAACGTGATTCTCGCCCACGGCGTTCCCCACGTTCTTGAACGGTTAGTGGCCACGTGTCGGCGGTTTTCAAAGTAGTTTTGAACCTCTGAGAGCTGTCTCGCGTGCGAGACAGTAAATTCTGTCTCGCTCGACGAGACAGTAAAGACTGTCTCGCTTGGGCGAGACAGCAAATTCTGTCTCGCGTGGAAGAGACAGTAAAGTCTGTCTCGCCTGGCGAGACAGTAAAGACTGTCTCACCGGCGAGACAGCCCAAACTTGTGTTCTTTTTGACATTTTGGATGTCTTCCTCCCGAGCTGAGTTTGGATATCTTTCAGTATTTTTTGACGCCTACAGATACCCCCTCCAAAGTATTCCAGACTCATTCTTTTATAGAGGAGTTCTGGGATACTTTGGATAAGATAAGTCTTATTTATGATCTCTTCAATGCTTGGTTGAGTAGATCGCGTAGAGGAAGCCGTAGATGGCTTCAACTCTTTGTTTCTCAATCTATTCAGTGCTTTGTAGAATAGCTAAGATTCTTCCGGCATCGCGTTTGTCGCTTGACTGTTGTCGAGATCTTGAGTTGAAGCTGGAATTTGTACTTGTGAATTCAGCTCTTGTCATCAAGTTGATACTTGTATACCCGTCGGGAGGTGGCCAGGTTATTCTTAAGAATATTTCGAGTGATATTCTCTAGAAACTTCCTGTTGAGGGTGTTTTCGTCAAAAGTTGCTTTCGATGTGGAATTCATTATATCTTCGGTCGATTACAACGAATTCAAAAGAAGTAGCCTTTTTATAAGACTCCTTTTACACAACAAAATGAAAATTACAACTTTTTAGAAACAAACGCAGGATCGTTGTTTGGATCACTGTTTGCGTGGGATCTTTGTCTGTGCCGGGAGCGCTTTGACTCGTGGACCACCGAATCACAGATTCTGATTGAATCGTGAGGGGTTTGATTCTTCCTTCGTTTATCGAAGTGAGAATATGAAACGATATCTTATCGATGTAAGATAGTCGTTCTTCTTGAAATCAAGTCAAAGCTTGAATGTCAAGGAATGGCTCTGAATTGAAGAACTCTGCTCTGTCTGCTCAGAAATGTGCTCTGGTCAGCCTCTGGATCTCTCCCGTGCCAACTTCCCCCTGGAAATGATCTCGGGGGGTATTTATAGCCCTCAGACAAAACTGTCTTCTGAGACAGTATTTACTGTCTCGCTGGTCGAGACAGTGTTTGCTGTCTCGCCCAGCGAGACAGTGTTTGCTGTCTCGCCCAGCGAGACAGTAAATTTACTGTCTCGCCTGGCGAGACAGCAAAATACTGTCGCGCGAGATCGATATTCCTGGCAGTTTTCTCGTAACTGCCTTCCCACGTCTTGAAATTCAGTTATTCTGGCAGTTCTCAACGTGATTTTCGCCCACGATGTTCCCACGTCCTTTGGCAGTTAATGGACACGTGTAGGGTAGTTTTCAAAACCGTTTTGATCCTCTGAAAACTGTCTCGCATGGGCGAGACAGTAAATGTCTGTCTCGTCCGGCGAGACAGTAAAGACTGTCTCGCGTGGGCGAGACAGTAAAAGTCTGTCTCGCCCAGCGAGACAGTAAAGACTGTCTCGCGTGGGCGAGACAGTAAAAGTCTGTCTCGCCTAGCGAGACAGTAAATACTGTCTCGCGTGGACGAGACAGTAAAAGCCTGTCTCGCCCAGCGAGACAGTAAAGACTGTCTCGCACGGCGAGACACTCCATAATTGTGTTCTTTTCTGATTTTTTGGATGACTTCCTCTTGGACTGTGATTGGATATCTTTCAGCATTTTTTGACGCCTACAGAGGGTAGGGAAACAGTTTAGACTCGTGTACCTATTGGAGTATTCTGGTCTCTCTCTTTTTTTGTTGGTAGAGATGAACCCGATGATGGAGAGGAAGAATTTTATATTCTATCTCCTGATCTCTTGTTTGTTGGTAGAGATAAACCCAAAATCGGAGAGGAAGAATTTTATATTCTATCTCCTGGTCTCTTGTTTGTTGGTAGAGATAAACCTGAAATCAGAGAGGAAGAATTTTATATTTTATCTCCTGGTCTCTTGTTTGTTGGTAGAGATAAACCCGAAATCGGAGAGGAAGAATTTTATATTCTATCTCCTGGTGCAAGAAAACTCGAAGTGGGATCTCCACTTAGAGAATCTAAATTGGTCTGAATAATCCTAACTGTCATAAGATTTGATTATCCAATTTGTGGACCTCTCGTTCATGGAACGAATCGAGAGGGGATTTTGGCTTTGGTCCTAACTATATGAAGGTTTGACCGAATGGGATTTGATACGATCCTAACTATTTAAAGGTTTGATCGCTCAATTTGTAGACCTCTCGTTCATGGAAGGAATCGAGAGAAGATTTTGGCTTTGGTCCTAACTATTTAAAGGTTTGACCAACTGGGAGTTTAAGACGATCCTAACTGTTTAAAGGTTTGATCGTTTAATTTGTGGACCTCTCGTTCATGGAAGGAATCGAGAGGGGATTTTGG
>BQKN01000438.1:111101-129342 GCA_022839385.1 Asparagus kiusianus | reverse complement strand
TCGTTCATGGAAGGAATCGAGAGGGGATTTTGGCTTTGGTCCTAACTGTTTAAAGGTTTGACCAAGTAAGGAGTGGGAGTGTGAGTACAAATCATAACGGGAGTGTAGTGTTTATCATTTTGTTCATAATAATTAGGTTATCCCTAAGAATATTATATTTAACATTCTTCCGGAAACTTCCCGTTACATGAATTATCGACCCCCAGCTTTCTTTGTAAAACTGGGTATAACGAGGAGTACGTCATCATCAGTCGCATGTTCGGGTTATCCTTAAGAATATAAGATTCTCTAGGAACTTCCCGTTATATAAATCATCCACCCCCAGCTTCCTTTGTGAGGCTGGGTTTAATATTATATTTAGTTGGATGACCGAGAAGCAGTTTATACTCGTATACTCTTTGGAGTGAGGGGAAACAGTTTATACTCGTGTGCCCAATGGAGTAAATGTCGTCCTTATTTGGCTTGTTTCACTGTTATGACGCCAGAGTCGATTAAGGCTTGGATTTTGTTCTTGAGTCCAAAGCAAATCTCGGTAGGATGAAGAACCCTTCTATGGTATGCACAGTAGTTTGGATCTGTAATCATCTTAGCACCTTCTTGATCTTTAATAGGCGGTAGTTCGATCTTGTCATTGGTGAGGAGGTATTTCAAGATGGCTGGAGCTTCATCATCTTCGAAGGAATACTCCTTTTGGAACTTCGGATCAAGAGTCGCATTTACAGCGGATGTAGATGTCACCGGTTGGCTTCTCTCAGCTTTCTTTCTTTTAAGAAAGTATTCAGCTTGTTCGCCACGAAGTTTTAATTCTTTCCAAGTGGTTGAAGGTACGACCCCCCGGGCTTCCAGGACGTCGATGGAAAGATTGTTGTGGCATGTCTGCAGGATGAACTCCTCTGTGACAGGATCTCTGCAATTCATTGCCTTGTTACGGAAGCGCTTGACAAAATTGTCGATCGACTCTCCGTCATTTTGCTTTTTATCTAGAAGGGTTTTGATTGACACTTTGGTGTCATCATCGAAGAAATTGCTGAGGAGCAAACTTTTCATGTCATCCCAGCAGTTGATGCTCCTTGGTTTGAGACGTTGATATCAATCGAAGGCGGGTCCACGAAGGGTGCCAACGAATGACCGGACCATTAAAGCCTCGTTTCCAGATATCATGCCCAAATGAGACTTGAAATAAATCAAGTGCTGAACAGGCGAGCTCTTTCCCTCAAATGGTGTGAAGTTAATCAGATTGAATTTTGTAGGGTATGGTATTAAATCCCATTCTCTTGGATAAGGACATGGAATACCCGTCTTCTTCACCTCTGGAGCCGTCATCAAAGTGTTGATTTTGTTTTCAAGCTCCTTCATTCTCTCATTATCACCTACATCTTCATTCGAAGGACATTGATGAGTTTGACCACCCCTGTAAGAGGCGCCATTGAACCACCCCCAATGTCATTGTTGGGAGAATCCGTCAAACCACCCCTAGCGTTATTGGGAGGTGTATCAGCCATAATGACTTCATCCACTTCTGGATCACTATCATCTATGACATTCTGAGCGCGGCAGCTGGATTCAGCTCGTTGGTTGGACTCAGGAGGTTGAGGCCGTTGAGTTAACAGTTCTCTCATTTGTTGGATAACCAACTCCCTCTCCGTCTTCATTTCAGCTCTAATTTCTTCACGTTGTTTGGCTAGAACTTCCTAAAGTATTTGAGCGAACTGATCAGTAGTGATTGTGTACACTTCTCTGATTTGTCCTGTGCTAGATATTGTATCATCCGAAGCGATTGCAGAACAAGTGTCTGAGAGTTCAGCCTCTGATGGTATTCCTTCATGCATTCTTTTGACCATTCTTCCCGGGGAAAAGTCAGGATTCAATTCATTTGAATGTCGCTTAGATTTTTCTTTATCAGCCATGTTGATGGTGACTTCAGGGAATTCGTCATCTTGGACACCTGATCTTCTCTTGTGGAAATGTCTCGGTTTGGACTTCGACATTTTCGTGAAAAGTTTCGGGAATAATGAGGTTCTTTGCGGGATGACTCCTCGTTTGAAACAGCCACGTTCTGATAGTGCTGCTCTAACGAGTCGTGCACAAGAATAATGAGAACTTATTTCTCGAATAATTCTCTTTTGAGTTTTGTTCATACCCCCAGCTTGATAGTACGGTTCATCGGTATGATTGCCGGAAAATCCTATCGTCTGTTGGAATGAACCCCCAGGTATAATGATGTCTTTTGATAAACATCTCTTCTTCTGAGGATGTAAAACCTTGTTGGCATTCTCAGGACAACTTATTATTGTCTTTGAGTGATCCAAGGTTATGTCGGGAATCACACGTCTAGAACCACCCCCTTGTGGGTATGGAATCTTAACGGGCTCCGAATGCTGATTTTGCACAACTCCAGACTTTAGGATCCAAACTTTGCAGAGTTTTGGTGGTTCTTTAGTCACCGTTTCTTTCTTCCCTTTACTCCTTTGTTGTAAGAGAGCACGGGCATGAACAGCCTTTGCACGACGCTTTTGTATACGTTCTTTGAGGGTCGAACGAGTCCTTTTGACAAGAATCCATTCTTCCGTCATAAATTGTGCAGAAACATGAGTGGTTTGACGTTGAGGCGACTGAACCATTTGATATTTCTTCGATTCTAAGTCCGCATAATAACGAACTCCATCGGTTTGTTCCAAGGCCTTAGCCATTTGGTGAGCGCGACGTTAGCGTTGCCTCTGACGAGCCCTCTTCGTCAGTGTTGGCGAACTTCGATCGAATGATTCCTTAATTGAAGAGAAATCATCATGAGCAGAGCTTCCGGATTTGGGGATTACCGGGATAATGTTGCGAGGCAAGGCCTCAACAACGATTGGACGAGAGTTTTCATTTTTAGCCTTCTTTGGCGTGTAAGTCTTCTTCAATGGTGAGATCCTCTTGTATTTGCGAGATAATGAAGATCTTGAAGAGAATGATGAGAGATATTCCTCAAACTTGGTTTGGTCGAACTCGTATTCAACCATGGATTCAACTAGGATCTTGATCGGTTGCGACACGACGGTCTCGGTAGCGAGACCGTTGGCTCCTACTGTGGTCGCCAGTTTGTTTTCGTCAAAAGTTATTTTCATCATAGATTCCATTATCTTCGGTCGATTACAGAAAGTTACAATGAAAAATAAGTAAAATTACAATTCTTGAGAAAATAACACAGAATTCGTTTATCGAAAACTGCTTTCGTGGGACTTTGCCTGTGCTGGGAACGCTTTGGTTCGTGGACCACCGAATCACAGATCGTGAAGAGGGGGTTTATGATTCTGACCTCGTTTATCGAAGTGAGAATTTAAAACGATATCTTATCGAAGTAAGATAGTCGTTCTTCTTGAACTCAAGTCAAAGCTCGAATGTCAAGGAATCACACCAAGATCAAGTATGCTCTCTCTCTGCTCTAGATTGCTCTAAAATGTGCCCTCATCTCAGCCTTGGATTCCCCCCCCCCGTTCAAAATGATCCTAGGGGGTATTTATAGCCCCTAGACAAAGAAACTGCTTCCGAGACAGTGTTTGCTGTCTCGGCGGCCGAGACAGCAAAGGCTGTCTCGGGTTCCGAGACAGCAAACACTGTCTTGGGTTCCGAGACAGCAAAGACTGTCTCGGAAATCCTCAACTGCCTGACTATTTTCTTGTAACTGCCTTCCACGTTTTAAAACTCCATTATTCTGGCAGTTATCAACGTGATTCTCGCCCACGACGTTCCCCACATTCTTGAACGGTTAGTGGCCATGTGTCGGCGGTTTTCAAAGTAGTTTTGAACCTCTGAGAGCTGTCTCACGTGCGAGACAGTAAAGACTATCTCGCTTGGACGAGACAGTAAATTCTGTCTCGCGTGGGCGAGACAGTAAAGTCTGTCTCGCCCGGCGAGACAGTAAAGTCTGTCTCGCCCGGCGAGACAGTAAAGACTGTCTCACCGGCGAGACAGCCCAAACTTGTGTTCTTTTTGACATTTTGGATGTCTTCCTCCCGAGCTGAGTTTGGATATCTTTCAGCATTTTTTGACGCCTACAACTGGGTAGGACGACAGTAGGAGCATTTTATTGGTCACCCTGGCTAGGCCATGATGATATTATTGTATACTTATATATTAAAGAGACCGAAGTGGAAACCCTACTCTATTTTACATGTTTACTATCAGCTAGACTAGGAGTCTAACTTAGTGCACAAGGTGCAGTCTTGTTGGAAGATCCCATGCATATCGCCCAGTGAAATAGCCGAACAAGTTCATTACAAGGTAATAGAACTTAGCTATGTATTATGTTCATTTAATGATGCATGCTCTCGGGGAGAGAGAAGTAATATCTTAAAGTAATATCATAGCATATTGCCATACGATGTGTGCTTAGACCTGATATAAGGAGATTGAGGGATTGATCCTTGCTCCCTAGTTGCGTGAACCCTTATAGACGACTACCAGTGATGGAGGGTAGTCAATCTACTTTGGTTGTTGTTTCCTACTGTGATGAGACAATACTATACATATGGGGTAGTGTCAAGAAAATGAATGATTAACATGCTTAATTATTTAGGGCTAGCGAAAGATCGATTGACATGTCTTCTGATTGTATCTCATGCGCAACTCTTATTTACGCCAAGTTAATATTTTAAGAGTGCGATGAATTAGGGGTGTCTTCTGATTACATCTCATGCCCACTTCTTCGAGGGACCGACTTAAGCAGACATAATAGATCTAGGGTGTTTTCGTCAAAAGTTGGTTTCGCTGTGGAATTCATTATATCTTCAGTCGATTACAATAAATTCGAAAGAAATAGTCTTTTTATAAGACATCTTTTACACAACAAAATGAAAGTCACAACTCTTGAGAAAATAACATAAAAATCGTCTATCGATTCTTTTTTTGTGGGACTTTGCCTGTGCCGGGAGTGCTTTGACTCGTGGACCGTTGAATCACAGATCGTGAATGGGGCTTAGTGATTCTTTCTTCGTTTATCGAAGTGAGAATTTGAAACGAAGATCTTATCAAAGTAAGACAATCGTTCTTCTTAAGATCAAGTCAAAGCTCGAATCTCAAGGAAAATCCAAGAACTCTTCTGTCTGCTCTCTCTCTGCTCTGAATCGCTCAATCAAATGCTCGGTCCTTGTCAGTAATGACCCTAGGGGGGTATTTATAGCCTCTGGGACATAACTGTAAAATACAACAACAAAAAAACGCGTTAAGGCTGCGAGACAGTGTTTACTGTTCGGCGGCCGAGACAGTGTTTGTTGTCTCGGCCTGCGAGATAGTAAATACTGTCTCGGAAAAGGCAACTTCCTGGTAGTTTTTGATGTAACTGCTGTCCCACGTTTCAAACTTCGTTATTTTGGTAGTTATTCATGTGATTTTCACCCACGATGTTTCCCATGTTCCTTGGCCGTTGATGGACACGTGTGTGGCGGTTATCAAGTGAGTGTTGGTCATTTTAAAGCTGTCTCGCTAGCGAGACAGTAAACACTGTCTCGCTGCGAGACAGTAAACACTGTCTCGCTGGCGAGACAGTAAACTCTGTCTCGCTGCGAGACAGGAAACACTGTCTCGCTGGCGAGACAGCAAACTCTGTCTCGCTGCGAGACAACAAACAATGTCTCGCTGGCGAGACAGCAAACACTGTCTCACTGGCGAGACAGTTCATATCTGTCTTGATATTTCTAAAACAATATGAGATCAATTCTTGTAATTTTTTGAGTGATCTTCTCTATGTTTGGATATCTATTAGTATTTTTTAACACCTACAGATACCCTCTCCAAAGTATTCCAGACTCATTCTTTTATAGAGGAGTCTGAGATACTTTGGATAAGATAGATTTTACTTACGATCCCTTCAATGCTTGGTTGAGTAAATCGCGTAGAAAGACCTGTAAATGGCTTTAACCCTTGATCTCTTCTTCTTTTAGTCTATTCAGTTCTTTGTAGAATAGCTAATATTCTCCCGGCGTCGCGTTTATCGCTTGACCGTTGTCGAGATCTTGATTCGAAGTTGGTATTTGTTCTTGTGAGTTCAGTTTTTATCACTGAATTGATACATCCATTGAGAGTTCATCAGGTTATCCTTAAGAATATTCAGATTAATATTCTCTAGAAACTTCCTATCGAGGGTAGGAAAACAGTTTAGACTCGTGTACCTATTGGAGTATTCATGCGTACCACGACATCACAACAATCATTGCCATCTTGTGATACTAGACAGCTTATGCTGTCTCGCAGTGCGAGACAATGTATGCTATCTCACGGTGCGAGATAATGTATGCTGTCTTGCGGTGCGAGACAGTATATACTGTCTCGCACGGCGAGACAGTGAAGCCTGTCTCGCTCGGCGAAGTCGGGGTTATAAAACCCCGACTTAGGGTTTTTCAGAGGTTTTTTCACGTCGATTTTCCCAGCGATTTCTTGGCGGGCGATTTTCTGCAACTTTTCTGCTTCTTCTTCTCCTCTTTGTTTCTGACTTGGGTAGAGCTCCGTTTGGGGGACATTTCACTCGGGTTTCACAGGTTTGTTTTCCCTCTCTTTCTTTGAAATCTCAACTTCAACTTTGCATGCACTATTTCAGTTGTATTTTATGATATTTTGATCAATTTCATGTTCAAAATCCTAACTTTCTCGTCGGATTTCAATATAGATCATATATTCATCATGTCTCCGCGTAGATCTCGAGTTCCTCGGGGTCGTTCGACTATCCAGTCTCCTGAAGAGTCTGGTCCCACTGTCGTTTCACATGGGGGTACATTTCTTTCGCCCTTTCACAAATTTAAATACTGTATCTCATCAATTTCATGCGTAAATATCTATATTTGTATGCAAATCCTTGTTTGTATCCTTTGAGATACCTTCGAGAAGAGCCGGTATCCTCCTTTGAGGGGATCGACGCTTAAAAGTGTTTGTTTTGCTTGGACAAAACACACTTCAGCATCTCACGTGTGTTGAAAGGTTTTGATATGCCGTTATAATGCTCATGCATAGTAACGTATATCTCCTTTATACATGTGGTAGATGGAAAATCGCCACACCTGTTGTGAGGTAGTGATTATATTTTATGGAGTAAAATATACCGCTTTCTCTAAAATTTTAGGACTATTCGTACACAATTTATGTGTATCTCCTTTATCAGTCCATTTTCCTTCCACACTCTTCACCGTTGATGAGGTTACGGGCCAGAGTAGCGCCACCCACTCCTATTATGAGGAGCTCCCGTTAATCAAATCAGCTCCCCAATTCAAGTCAGATTACAGCGAGGAGCCCGAAAATTGATTCAGCGAGGTAGTTGTCGTATCCTGCGACGGTTAATCACGGACACCACTTTAATTTCAGAGCGAGACTCGAATCAATGCATAAGAAAGCCAGACTTCTTATTTGGTGACTCCGTAAAAGATCCGGAGATCGTTTCCTGCAGGCCTGCGTAGTGGTTGCATCAATGCGGGTCATCATTCTTATATCTGCCTTGAATTCCTCGGGAGCATTCGCTTTTAAAATTCAGAAACCTGTCCGTTGGACGTGAAATGTTCTGGAGGTTAACCGAAAACCACGAGCGTATTCACTGTGGTTTCATTGGGAAGGAGGCCACCCCGGGTTCCAGTGACAGAGCCTCTATACGAGGACATCATCCGGGTATCTTAGGCCAGGAATATACCTCAGAATGAGATGGCTGCACAAGCAAATACTGTGAAGAACAGGTTAGCGGCAGCGGGGAAGAGGTTACCCAGACAGAACTTCAGATGTTATGGATGGGTCCATTATTTCGGAGATAAGTGGTGGACCAGAATAACTCGATATGTGCTGAATCGCTGGGGGCGAGAATTAGCAGAATTAGGGTTGTCAGTCCCGATCTGTGCCACTATGTATAGTCTGCAGATTAGTGTAGGTCATTTCCTCTGTTTGTTCGAGATCTACAACCCTGACACTAATACATTCTTCACCAAGAATGGGGAGCTCGGGTTACCACTACACGAAATGATGAAGGTGTCTAGTCTGCCTATAGGTGATGTTCCATATCAATAGTTCTTCCCAACCACCAGTCAGCTGAATAAGATGAAAGATCGGTCAACCGTGACCCACGACACTTTATGGGAATTGACCTGTCATTATCATATAGCCATGGCCGAGATGGAGACTAAAGCCAAGAAGAGATCTCCTCAGATTAGCTTGAAACAATTCGCCGATTATCTGTTCAAGAACCTTGATAATCGTTTAGAAGAAGTGTGTGGGTTAGCTCCTTTGACTCCGAATGAAATCAACCGGCTGTTAGAGAAAACGAACGCACAATCTTACACCTCTCACTCAGAAGACGGATTTCCGCATGGTACTAAATTCCGTTCTTATCTGTGGCAAGCTAGTGTTCCGATTCGTCCTACCACTCTGTTGGCTAGCGTCCTGGCTTTATGGCTGAAGAGATGCGTAGTTCCCCATCAATCTTCTGATGCTATGCCAATCGAATTATTGTATCCAGCTGTCCAGTTAGTTACAGGTCGCAAATTATCCTTGCTTCCCGCCATGGTGGCCGCTGCCCACAGTGGATTACGGCAATTAGTTTCCGTGTTCACTCAAGAGAATAAGAAACCCTCCGCCGGTGTGTCCGCTCCGAAGCTGGAACTACCATATACTTATTTGATGACATGGTTGGTACTTCACCGGCCAGATTTAATGGAGGCTCCTGAGATGGTGGATCCCAGCCTTCCTCTGTTACAGACCCTCGAGGGTTGCAAATGGGTCAAACATCGATGGGTGGACATAACGAGGCAGTTCAAAATTCACAAGTATTGGGAATTCTTCCCCTGCTTCCCTCGATTCTCAGGTACATACAATACGACCTTATTGGATGCTGAAGACCCAAGGCAGAATCGCACCATCTTAGATGTCGGGTGTTTCAGATGGCTGATGAACATTCGACCTGGTTACCTATTGTTCAGGGTGAGAGATGTTTGTCACATTGAACCTTATTTTCCATGTCGATTTTCTCGCCAATTCGGCTATGATCAAATATACGTCGGCAACCCGAACCGTCACCTTAGCTTTCGAGGTGGACTTATCGATGGTGCGAGAGCTTGGTTTTGGAGCATTGCCGGCTGCACAAATGCTGAGTTCGATCTCCCTTTGGAAGTGCCGCCTCTACGGATGACTTTCCTATATTGTAAGTGGTTGATCGCTGCCAATATCGTCATTCAGTATAGGAGAATGTCGGACTCAGAAGAAGAGGCAGCCCTGCGGCGCACAAGAGAAGCGACCCGTGAAGCTATGACGTCGCCCCGAAGGGAAGAGGCCGCCGAATCGTCGAGAAAAGGAAAAGAACCGGCCCGCCCAACTGGTAGTGAAGAAGAGTTTGATTCTGAAGAAACAGAAACTTCTGAGGGGGCGGGTAAGACTGGTTCGAGTTCTGAGGAAGCAGCAGGTCTCCCCGATTCTTTCTTTGAAAGAGGACTTGTAAGCTTTTCTGTTGCGCCTGCCCAACCGCAAGATGCTCCAAAAGGAAGGAGAGAGAGAGTTGTCATGACCTATCCCAATCGGATGACGGTAGAGGTCCTCAGTGGAGATGAAGAGGATGAGGAAGATACAGTGCCTCTTGCTCGTCGGCATAGATCTCGACCTTCCGCTCAAGCTCAAACCCAAGTCCCTCCCAGAACTGAATTACGCACCAAACATCGTCACGAAGGATCTGGGGTCTAAGATGAGGCGCGTCCACTGAAAAGACAAAAGAAAGCCGCTTCCAAGCCACGTGTTCGTCTTCCCGCTTTAGAGGGGACGTCTGATCGTAGTGCTTCTTCTGCTAAACAAGGTAAAGATTCATCTTTATCCTCACTTTATTACTCTTACATTTCTTCATATTCGGGCTTATTTTATACTCAATCCTTGCAGGGAGTCAAGAAGAGGGAGAATTACGGGTTGACACTGCTTTTCCCGGCGGTATGGAAGTTGAGGAGCCTAGCTTCGTCCAACAAATGCAGGATGCTCTGAGGGACGAAATAGCTGGTGTTCCACCAACTTCAGACATTAACCCATCGACTCCAGATACAGGTACTAATCTTTCTCCATTCGGAAGACAATTCCGAGAAATGAATGAGTCGGAACGTGTACCTCCTCTAATGACTTGTGCGCTTTGTCTCCTTTTAGTCAAACTAAAAGAAGTGGGTGCAAGTAGTGGAGCTCTCAAATCCGTCCCAGTCAACAAAGGTAAAAATTAATCTTCGTTTTGAGAAAATTCGTCTTAACTCATATGTTATTTATGACTCAACACATTCTGTAGATGTCATAATGAGTGAACCAACTGAAGGAGAAACTGCCCATGTCACTAAAGTCGACGACTTTAATGATTTTGACTTTAATCTTGACATCTCAGAGGACGACCATCAGCAAATCTCCGATTTGTTGTCGGGGAGAGCTTCTGGTGCAGCCACAGGATTAACTGTTGGAGTTGGTTCAAAGGAAGCAGGTCCTTCTGAGAGTAAGGCCTTTGTTCTGTAAACTCCGTGTATATATATATATATATATATATATATATATATATATATATACTTTTTTAACTTGATTAATCATGTAAGTGTTCGAATTATAGGACCAGTCGCTGGAACCGACACAGCTATAATCGCCGGAACTTACAATCAATCTGAGGGTCGTGATCACTCATCATGGGCAGGAACCAAAGTTAATCTTTAATCATCCATTCCTGAATCCCAACCTGCTACTCCTATGGATCCCATGATGATAGAAGTCACTGTCACTCCTCAAATTAGTCCGGTCGCAACAAAAGTGAGACCAACTAAAGAAGTTGGTACGTCGGCTGATGTTGTGCCCAGAGTTGGTGAGTTTTACCCATCATTTGTCTTAAATTTCTGATTAACGTTCCATTATACTCATTGTGATTCTTTTGTTTGCAGAATCTTCTCCTAAGAAGCCTCTCAACTTGGACCCAAAGTTCTCTGAGGTCTTAATTGAACAACCGTCTGATGTAGTGGGTACGTCAAAGGTTGTCATTCCTGAATCAACTCCAGAGGTTATAGAGCCTACTCCAGTATTGACAAGTTAACGTAGTTAAGTCATAGGATTTTTTTTAAGCTTGGTATACTTCCACCCGTTGTTACGTATGTATATATATGTTCTGTACTGACTTATTTGTCTTCATCGCAGCTCCTTCTTCATCATTCTCAGACCACATCCAAGTATTATTGGCAGACGAAGACCCGGATAAAGCTGTCATTTGTTCTGATCTCCAAGGCTTTATCTCCTTTTTGAATACCATAGTCGATTGCATTCTCTTCAAAGGATCACATTTTGAAAATTTTAAGAGACCTCTTAATCGCTACATATCGGAAATCAGAGAGGAAGGATATGGTGAGTTAGTCGATTCGATTAACACCTATTTGGTCGACTTCAAACAACATGCTGAATTTCTGAAGGATCTCCGCACCAAAGGCATACCCTCCTATATTGCTTCTCACATGGACTCCAGGTTACAAGCGTGGCGTGATTCTCAAAAATCTGCTAACTTCGAACTCCAAAAGCTAAGAGCCCGCAGTCATCAACTTAGGGTGAATGTCGCCAAGAGAACACATGCCAAGGTCGATCGGTATCGGGATTTAGAGTCAAGTCGAGCTGAGATAGCCCGCTTGGAAGAACAACTTGTGAAGGCCAAGGATGCTCATGAAATTTTGGAGTCTGATTTGGCAGAGATAACTCAAGCTGAAGAAAACTTATTTCAGCAATTGAATATTCAGGATAAGATACTTGCTGAGAAGGAACGAGAGGTCGCCGAACTTCAAAGTGTTGACGAAGAAGCTTTCAAAGTTAAATTGACAGCTGAGCTTGAACAGGCTTATATGATAGAGCTTTCGAAACTTGAAGATCAGATTCGTCAATATAAACTTTTGTAATTGGAGAACATATATTTTTGTATCTTTGTTTGAACGCTTTTGGTCAATATAGTGAACTTTTTTGCTCATTGAGATTTTATTATGATTACTCATTCTTGTTTAGAATAAATAACCATAATAATTCTAGGATTTTTGGCAAATCCTCAGCCATCAACGGATTTGATATGCCTTTACCGACTACCGTTTGAATCGAGCTAGTATGTGAATTATCTAAGTCCGTTTCACATATAACGTTGGGCTAAAAGACTTAAACTCTTTTAGACTTTGAACTATAATATTAAATATGTAGGCTACATGTGTGAGATGTAGGCTTATCTCTAATAAGGGATAGAGATAACATCCCCCATGTGTGAATGACATGGATTTTAAAATGTAAGTAGGTTACGTTCTCTATGCATGAAAACGAACCCAAGTTTATGAAGAAATAATTGCATATTCTATCTCTCAATCTCTTGTTTGTTGGTAGAGATAAACCCAGAATTAGAGATGAAGAATTTTATATTCTATCTCCTAGTCTCTTGTTTGTTGGTAGAGATAAACCCAGAATTGGAGATGAAGAATTTTATATTCTATCTCCTGGTCTCTTGTTTGTTGGTAGAGATAAACCCAGAATCGGAGAGGAAGAATTTTATATTCTATCTCCTGGTGCAAAGGAAACTCGAAGTGGGATCTCCACTTAGAGAATCTAGATTGGTTTGAATAATCCTAACTGTCATAAGGTTTGATTATTCAATTCAAAAGTGGACCTTTCGTTCGCAATGTGAATCGAAATGAGATTTTGGTTGTGGTCCTAACTATAGTAAGGTTTGACAAAGTGGGAGTTGAGATGATCCTAACTGTTCAAAGGTTTGATCATTCAATTCGTGGACCTCTCGTTCATGGAACGAATCGAGAGGGGATTTTAGTTTTGGTCCTAACTGTAGGAAGGTTTGACCAAAATAGGGATTTGAGATGATCCTAACTGTTTAAAGGTTTGATCATTCAATTTGTGGACCTCCCGTTCATGGAACGAATCGAGAGGAGATTTTGGTTTTGGTCCTAACTGTAGGAAGGTTTGACCAAAATAAGGATTTGAGATGATCCTAACTGTTTAAAGGTTTGATCATTCAATTTGTGAACCTCCCGTTCATGGAACGAATCGAGAGGGGATTTTGGTTTTGGTCCTAACCGTAGGAAGGTTTGACCAAGTGAGGAATATGAGTGGGGTACAAATAACAATGAGTTTGTTGATTTGCACAAACTACTCGATGGGAAATTTTGATTTCAAACCCAAGAATTTGATACGAAATAACTCGTCGACTGATACAGATCGATAACCATTGGTCGATCTGATCGGTGGGGGTTTCATGGTGTGGAGTTACGAATCATCGAATTTCCCCTTCCATGATCACATTACAGGGTTTTGTGAGGAAAGATTAACTGTCATTGAATCTCATCTCAACAAAAATAGTAAAAGGATCTTAATCATTTTTATAACAATTAAGAATAGATTATTCACATGATCAGTTTCCATTTAGGATAATCAACAGATATCGGGTTATCCCGAAACATCCTATACAGGATTCTCTAGGAACTTTCCGTTCTGCATAGGTTATCCTGAACGTATTACGGATAATACTTTTTCAGGAACTTCTCATTTATTGGCATCATTAATTTGTTGCCATCCTGGGTAATCAGACGATATGCACCGTTTGAATAGACTGTTTCTATTACAAACGGCCCTTCCCATTTAGGTTGGAATTTTCCTTTCTTATTAGAATTGAGAATCATAGGTCTTCGACAAGAACCAGATCTCCTTCTTTAAAACTTCGTCGTCAGACTTTTTTATCGAAAGCCCGGGAAATTCTAGCTTGATAAAACTCGATCTGTTGCTGAGCTTCCAAGCACTTTTCATCTAACATTTCTAATTCCTCGAGACGTTTTTGAAGATGTTCTTCCGTCGTCATTTCCGTTGCGAGAGAGATACGGAGGGAAGGGATTTGTATCTCTAACGGAAGGATGGCTTCGCACCCATATGTTAAGGAATATGGGGTTGTTCCGGTCGGCGTACGGACTGTTGTACGATAAGCCCACAGGGCTTCACCGAGTTTGTCGTCCCAATCTCGTTTATTGGTTTTCACAAGTTTTGCCAGAATCTTGATGATGGTCTTGTTAAAAGCTTCGGCCAATCCGTTAGCTGTGGGATTGTAAGCAGTCGATGAAACGTCCTTAATCCCGAATTTACTGCAGAATTTGATGAATGTGTTGCTAACGAATTGAGGACCATTATCGTGTACTATTCGCCTTGGAACACCATATCGATATATGATATGGTGTTTAATAAACTTGATAACATCACTCGTCTTTACTTCTCTAAGTGGAATTGCTTCTGCCCATTTCGAGAAGTAATCGGTGATTACTAGAATGAAATGGTCCTCTTTAACCGAAAGCGGGAAAATAGAACCTATAATATCCATTCCTCATGTTTCGAATGGCCATGATGTCGCCGATGGGTGTAAATGCTCAGGAGGCTGGTGCATGTAATTTGTATGTAATTGACACACATGACATCGTCGGGCGTAGTCAACTGCATCCTTTACCATAGTCGGCCAGTAATATCTAATTCTTCTAAGTCGGTCCCAGAGTTTAGGACCGGGTTGATGTGCACCGCATGTCCCATCATGCGCCTCTTTGAGTGCTTGTTCCGCTTCTTTACTGGATAGACAACAGAGTAATAGACCATCGTACGATCGTCGATACAGCATTTGTGCTGTAGCGTTGTAGTAAAACCTTGGTGCTCTTCGCCGAATCAATTCCCTTTCTCTTACATTTTCAGGCAATATACCATGTAGGACGTAGTCGATAATAGGAAAGCGCCAATCTCGAACTTCGGGTTCAACTCCTGTTGAGTATGCTTCTTTAGCACTCGAATCATAGATTGGAATAATAAGCTGGTGAGTTCTCACTGTAATTAATTGCTCTGTTTCGGGAGGTTGAGCCAAAGATACTGATAATGCCGCTGTAGGCTGTCTAAAAATCACAATACATAGCTTATCCCCCATCAAACACCAATGATGGAAGTTACAATCTGACGACTTCCAGAAGGTTACAGTTTGAAGACTTTCACGTAGATCGCTGAAGGTTACAATCTGACGACCTTCACGACAACTGATGAAAGCTCTAATCAACAGCCTTCACAATCAACATCGGGAGTTACAATCTGACAACTCTCATATTTTCGAGCAGCCAAGGTGAAGATCACTCAATAATGGTCTTTACAACGCTCTACAGAAGAGGTTACAAGCCAACCAACTTCTTCTAAAACGCGGAAGTCATCCCCGCGTTACAATTCTGGAAGTGCACATGACCCCAGCGTTTCCAAGCTACAACAAATCAAACGCGAGCGACACTCGCGTTCATTGGTGTTCAGCCAACACCCAACCTCGCGTCTCAATTCTAAGACGCGAGGTTAGGGTCCTGAACGCCAATGTGGGCGTTTGACTCATTCAAATATGAGTTGAACGGTTTCAGAAACGTTTCCCCACGATCTGAGGAAATCACGCCCACGTAGGAGCGGATTTAGAGGGCAGTTACAACCTCTTATCCCCCTATAAAAACTCAACAAACCCAACAAAGCAAAGAGTTGGATTCTCAGCATCTAAACCGCACGGGTTTGGAGGCGATTCAAGATCTCAACCACTCGGGTTTGACGATTCAACAGCAGTAACAGCAAAATCCTTGGAGATAGGATTTTTGAATCAAGCTCAGAAGATCAAATCTGAGAAGATTCTTCAACGACAGAAGATTTGCTTGGTCATTAACCGAATTTTCGGTTCTAATAACTCCATTAACAGAGTTCTAACTCGTTCAGAGTTCTTAAACTCGTTAAAGAGTTATCCATAAAACTTTCCACAGAAAGTTCATCGTTCCCACGAGATAAGAGACGGTCGGATCGTCAACGGAGAGCAAATTCGACGCGAACAATCGAAGGAGGCATTCCATCGCTACCTTGAAGAACCCAGTTTTAAACAAAGGAGAAAACCAAATTCGTTTTCTTCTCTTTTGTAATCAAGTTGTAATCGGAATCAAAGAAATACAATTCAATTTTCTTTTATTCTCTTCATTGTAATTTTCCCACATACAGCCGCCAATGCGTCTGCATACGCATTTTGGAGACGTGGAACGTACTCGATGAAAAAATTCTTCAAACGAGCTTGCCATCTCGATGGCCACCTGGTGGTATGGAATCAGGTCTCGATTTCTGACCTCATACTCTCCTCGTATTTGATTAACTACCAGTTGAGAATCCCCAAAAGCTTCAAGGTATTCGACCCCCAGTTCTTTGGCAAAATTAAGTCCAATTATCAATATATTATACTCGGCCACATTATTAGAGCATGGTTTGGTCAATGAGTATGCTCTAGGTAAGACATGTTTTTCCGGAGAAACTAAAACGACCCCCACTCCTGAGGAGATTTAGAACATCCGGGTGCGCTCGCCACGTTGGTTGCGCGGGAAGCCCCATCGAAGTACAACTGCCACACTTGTTGATGCGTAGCGCGACTAGGTTGAGGGGCGGATATAAAAAGTTCATGGATTCAAGGCATCTCAACCAGGTCCATGTTCATCAAGAGCCAGTCCTGTCCAATCATGGACTGGGGGTTCCAATTCAAACCTCACAATCAGTGAGAAAATCTCGAGTCTTTACAACAGACTTGAGAGAGTTCACATCGAGAGCAAGACCGATGCAACAAGTCATTCGTTTATTCTAATGTGAACGACTGATTCCTACGGTCCTCTCGGGATGTCAATACTGCCTATATGCGGTCAAACAATTGGTGTTCGACCAATTTATGAACGTTGCTCTGCTCGACCAACGACGACGTTCTCGCAGGAAGAAGTCTCCAGAGACCGAATATCCTGGGGTCACTATCAATGTGATCAGCAGAGGGAAGACCTCGGGTCCTAGTTCTGATGACTCTGAGACAAGTCGTTCACCGACCGTCAGAGAAATCACTAACGAGTTTAAAGGAATTTACCAATGCACTCGGACGCGAACAGGAGCCATTCCCCCTGTCAACTATCAGAGTTTAGCCAGAGGAACCAATTCTGATGATGAACACTCAGCCATTGCAGAGTCCCAATCATCAAGCTCTTTTGTTGAACATGAGAGCTCCGCTTATATGACGGGAAACCATGAAGATCTCGCAAAGAGACTTGATGAGCAGGAGGCCATGCTCAAATCTTAGCAAGAGGCCATCAATGAACTCCTGACCCTGTTGACTCAACTCTGTTCGCGGGAAAATTCGTTGCTTTCTTCATTACTGATTCCATTGTACACACTTGGTAATTGTTTATCGATTACAAAGATCCGGTCTTTTTATAAGATCCGGTTACAACGAAAATCAAATAAAAAGAAATGAAAAATTACAACTTTATTTCCTTATTTGTCGAACGAATCGCGAGCTCCTGTTATACGGTCACTCGCTTTGTGTGGGTTCTTTGCCTGCGCCGGGGTTGTTTGCCGTGGACCACCGCGTGATCTCGATCCGGTCGGATCTACACGATATGACGGGTATTATCTCACGAAGGAGATAATAGCCGGGTGGGGTACTAATTCACCAAGGAAATAGTAGCCCAAGTGTCGAAATCGACCAAGCGAATTCGAGACTCTTCTCGGGATCTAAGAACCAAGCTTAGATCCGGAGGAAAATCGTGTAGATCTCAGATCCGGTCCCTCTCGAACTCTTGCCTTGTTTGGCGTGGATGATCGCCGAGCACCGGATCTCAAAGTCCAAGTCTTCAATCTTCTAAAGCTCCAATCTTTTTTAGATCTCAGATTCCAATCCGGCAGAGCTTCGACCCTCCAAAATCCAACCTGCAAAATGAACAAACACAAAGCCTATTTATAGGCACTCAGAACTGTGCATTTGCACAGTTCTGAGCCTAGCCACCTGTGGGTGGTTCGGCTCTTGGCCGAGCCACCCATGGGTGGCTCGGCTTTGGCCGAGCCCCCTTAGGTGGGTTTCCGTCGTTTTTTCGGTGTTTCCGGTTCTCCGGGTTCCGATTCGTTGTTGATTTGGACTTTGATTCGGTTGTGTGGTTGACTTGTTCGGATTCGATTCGTTTTTGATCCGATTCCAAATATGGCAGTAAACCCACTTCTGAGTTCGAGTCCGAAACCAATCTTGATTCGATCGTTATATCACCGAGTTCGCTCTTGTTTAGATGACTCGGTGATTCCCCGAAACGTTGGTTCGATTCCGCGTGCGAGTGGATGCATTCCACTGCTTGGGTGCGATTTGTTGGCTTCGTCGCCTCGTTAACCTGCTCCGTTGCGTATGGCTTGGCTTCGGCGTCGGCGGGATAACGGTCGTGCT
>BQKN01000438.1:66593-79251 GCA_022839385.1 Asparagus kiusianus | reverse complement strand
CTCTTGAAAGATCTTCGTCGTTGCTCGTTGGTACGTAGCACCGGCGTTCTTCAAACCGAAAGGCATAACAGTATAACAAAAGACGCCAAGGGGTGTTCTGAATGCTGTATGTTTTTCATCGTCTGGGTGCATCTTGATTTGATTATACCCCGAAAATCCATCCATAAATGATATTCTCTCAAACCCGCATGTGTTGTCAATGATGACATCTGTAATGGGTAGGGGAAAATCGTCTTTAGGACAGGCGGTATTCAGATCTCTGAAGTCAATACAAATTCTAATTTTTCCATTCTTTTTAAGGATTGGAACGATATTAGCCAACCAATCAGGGTGTTGTTCTTCTCTGACAAAACCTGAATCGATCAATTTTTTGACTTTAGCTTCTATTACCTCCATAATCTGCGGACGAAACCGTCTTTGTTATTGCTTGACAAGTTTAGCATCCTATTTTATATTAAGGCTATGCATTGCTACATTTGGATCAAGTCCCGGCATATCTTCGTAGTTCCAAGCGAAAACGTCGATATACTCTTTAACGAGGGCGATTAGTTCCTCTTTTTCATCCGATGGAAGATCACCGATGATAAATATAAGCTTCGGGTTAGCTTCGTCACCCATATTAACTTGGACTACTTTATCCTCAGTAGGAGGTTCTCTTTGCTCAAATCTATCGCCGTATTGGATATTCATGTAATGCATCCATGGATCTTCCCAAATAGGCAACTGATCGTCTTCTTCGGTTGTGGAAGGATCAACTGTCACCATGTTTGACATTAGGGCTTTGAATCTCTCTCTAATGCTTACGTCAGAGTCCCAGATTGAAGTATCGGATGAATGCCCACTCTCATTTCTTAGTTGGCTAATGATCTGCTGGCAATCTTCGTCATCAGATGACAAAGCATAACCTAGAACTCTTTTATGACTGTAATAATTATCCGGTTTTCCTTTTGGTACGTAGGTAGGATGGGGTGGAACCCTGACACGTTGACCAAAATGAAGACCTTCACCGAGCGAGAGGTCATATCCTTGCCTCCTCATGTAACCATTTGCTTGTGAACTATACCGAGAGAAATGTCGCCCAGGCTCTTCATCATCTGAGTTGGTGTCCAAGAAAAGATCAGGTGTTGGGGATGGATCCCTTTTTCCAAAGATTATTTCTTTTTCACCCCCTGTCTTTGCGGGTAGGATTACAGTTGTTCCGACTGAATTTTGCAGATATTTCGTCGTCGTGTAAGACGAGCGAAGTGGCATGTGTAGACTAGGATCTTCATACAATTTCTACATTACATCATTAAGACAACGCGAATACTCTAAATCACTTTTTATTATTTTATCGGCAAGTTGCCAGTTACAACTTTCATCCGACGATTCACAACCGTCAAGATCGATTACAAGAGGTTTAATGTCATTCAATACAAGACCTTCACTATAATCGAGCCTGGCTTCGGTATCAGCTTCTTCTCCGTTGTCCGTACCATGGGCCGATGGTTCAGTATCAGATTCAGCACCGTAAAGAAGGGAGTCAGTAAAATAATTTTCTAACCCCTCAAACGGTTGCTTATCCGTGACCACCGTCTTAACTTCATCGTTAGTGTCTACGTATTTCAGACACTGATGGAGTGTGGAGGGAACTATAAGATTACTGTGGATCAATGGGCGACCCAACAGTAAGTTATAGGAAGTCTCTACATCTATCACATAGCAGGTGACTTCAGACTTCAAGTCTCCGAGTTGACACTTCACCCGGATTTTTCCTAACGGTCTTGACCCACTAGTATTAAACCCGTAGATGACAGTTCCCGTGGAGGCTAACTTGCTGGTGGAAATTTCGAGGTGGTACATCAACCGAAATGGCATGATGCTAACAGCGGAACCCGGATTGACTTGAATCCGGTTGACAACGCTCGAACCAATACATCCAGTAAAATATAACGGTCTATCATGCTTCGAATTCCTGACTTGCATATCTTTTTTTGTGAAAGCAATGCAAGGGAATTTGGTGGCTGCCAGATTATAATGCTGAACTGATAACTCTGGCTCTTCAGGAGTTGGCTTGATTTGAGTGAGGAATACTTCAGAATCGGCCAAGGCTTCTTGTAAGGCTTCTCTGGTCTCTTTTGAGAGGCATAATAACTCGTATAGCGTGATCCTTGTTGGGATATTAGCCAACTGAGTCATGACATTGAAGCGGTATGGAGTATTCGAGCTTTTCGATTTGTCTCGTCCAATCGGTCGATTGAAACGAGGCTGCCTCGGAAGTTGAACCTCTTTGGGTTGAGGTTCCTTCTCTTTTTGTTTAGCAACTTTCTGAGGTTTCTCAGTTGCTAAGGGTGGGGTTGTAACCACCCCCAACTCTTTTAAAGTCTTGGTGGGTACAGTTTTCTCTACCCCCTGCTCGGCTAATTGCTCGGATGCGCTTGGGTAGTTGAAACTGTATTCATTTCCACTTCTAGTAGCGAAAACTTCCTGCTCTTCTTCAGAAAGAGGTAAAGCTGGAATCTCTTCATCGTTCTTCTCAGGAATCACCGAGGCTTCGTAACAGGACTTCTCTTTGCCTTTTAATTTCTTCTTCGACGTGGATGTCGTCCATTGTTCATCTTCAAGCAAATCCGGATGAACCCAAAGGATTTCGCCGTTAAGGGTCGTGTGTGACACAAGTCCCTTTTGGCGCTATCCATGAGGGTCGTCGTTGATGGTTTGCATCTTAACCTTCGATACTGGCTCGGCTTGAAACCAGGACAAAGGAACCGATCCAAAGCTAATAGAGACCGCGTTTGCGCCTACTTTCTTCTCCTTTGGTTTCGGCGTCATGATGGCAACATCGATTAAGGTTTGTATTTTGTCTTTCAAGACATAACACGCCTTAGTGGGATGATGGACCCTTCTATGATATGCATAATACTTTGGGTCATTAGTTTTCTTCGCTTCTTCTTGGTTTGTAACTGGCGGAAGCTTGATCTTATTGTTATCTAGCAAATATTTGAAGATAACCGGAACTTCATCATCCTTAAAAGAGTACTCCTTCGGGAATCTGGGCTCAGAGGTCTTAAACTGCTTTGTAGGCTGTTGATTCTGATTTGGTGCCAATTAAAAGGATGACTGCTATGGTTGTTGCTGCTGCGGCTGTTGTGACGTTTGATGCGCGTCAACAGCAGCCCCAGACCCTCTTCCTCTTCCTCGAGAGTTAAAGTTCTATTTTTGAGGATTATCTTGTAGCAGTCCTCTCTTCAACTTCTTCCTCTTGAGAAAGCGTTCAGCTTGTTCGCCTCTCACTTTCAACTCTTTCTAAGTCTTAGAGGGCACAACCCCCATTACCTCTAGCACATCCAAAGATAGGTTATTATGATATGTCTGTAGGATGAATTCCTCTGTGAGTGGATCTCGGCAGTTTACCGCTTTGTTCCTGAATCGTTTGACAAAAATGTCAACCGACTCCCCATTCTTCTGCTTCTCGTCCAACAAGGTGCTAATAGAGACCTCCGTATCGTCGTCGAAGAAATTGGTGAGGAACAGTCCTTCCATATCCTCCCAGCTAGTGATACTCCCGGGTTTAAGGCGTCGGTACCAATCGAAGGCAGGCCCGCGGAGGGTTCCTACGAATGACCGGACCATCAAGGCTTCGTTTCCGGATATTGCGCCAAGGAGTGACTTGAAATAGATCAAGTGCTGAGTTGGTGAACCCCTGCCATCAAAAGGAGTAAAGTTAATCAAATTAAATTTTGGAGGATAGGGAATCAGATCCCATTCTCTCGGGTACGGGTATGGAATGCCCGTTTTCTACACTTCTTGTGCCGTCATCAGAGCGTTGACTTTGCTCTCGAGATCTTGCATCTTCTTGTCTTCTTCCTCACCCTTCTTCAAGTAGATTTGAGGAGGTTGAGTAGCTGATTTGACCGGACCACTTCCAGAATTGTCTTTGTCCAGAGGATGATCAGCGAAAATAGTCTCATCTTTTTCATTATCCACCTCAGCTATACGTACATGTAGAACGTTACGCTGACTGGATTCTGCCTTTTGGCTCGATTCCGGTTGATGTTGTTGAGCTTGCAAATCCCGCATCTGCTGCATCGTCAACTCCATCTCGGTTTTGATCTCAGCTCTAATTTCTTCGCGTTGTTTGGCTAACGCTTCCTATAGTATCTGAGCCAGCTGATCCGGCGTGATTGTGAATGATTCTCTGACTCGTCCTACACTGGACGTGGTATCGTCTGAAGCAATTGCAGAATAAGTATCTGACAGTTCCTCATCTGAAGATAACTCTTCATGCATTCTTTTGTAGTCTCGACGTCGGTTGGCCCTTCGTTGCAACCGCGACATTCTTTGAGAAAGACCCCGCTCAACTCTCCCTTCTGGAGAGAAATCAGGATCAGGGTTGACTAATTGTTACTTTCCTCTGCCGGTCATATTAATAGTGACCTCAGGGAATTCATCTTGCTGCAATGTAGGTTTTTTCTTGTTGAAACGCCTCATTTTGGGTTTTGACGTTTCAGTAGAAAGTCTTTGAAATACGGATACTCGTGTTGGTTTAGTTTTTGAGCAACCGCATTCCGTCAATACTGCCTTAATGAGTCTCTCACATGCGCAATGAGACTCATCTTCTCAGACAATTCTCTTTCTTGAGTTACTGCTTTGATAGTACAGCTCATCGTTATTGTGATTTGAGCAACCTATCTCTTGTTTGTGAACCCTGTTAACACGCACAGGACGACTAGTTGTCGCCTCTGGGTGATCCAAGGTTGAATTTTTAAATCCACCCCGATGCGGGTGTGGAGTCTTCATAGGTCCTAAACGAGAGTGAACTGATATTCTCTCGTTTCGGACTGGTGCAATTCTGACAGGAGGGTGTTTACGACCCCCTGCATAAGAAACCGATAAAGGTTTATTTGCTGGATCTGAGTGTTCTTTGATTGGGGTTTTGCCTCGATCGTCAGCCGAAGGACCGAGGCGATCCGCCATTGTGATCTTAAACTTTGATAAATCTGGACTAACCCAGGGTTTCACTGGTGATGCAGTAGACGGGCCCGGAACGGATGTTTGCGGTGCTTTCGGAACCCAAACTTTACGGTTCTTTGGTGACTTTTCAGACACCATTTCCTTCTTGGTTCCTTGTGTTTGTTGACGATGGGCACGAGCTCGGGCAGCTTTTGCCTGACGCTTTTGTATGCGCTCCTTAAGGGTTGAACGAGCTCTTTTAACGAGAGTCCATTCCTCCGCGGTAAGTTTTGTAGAAATATGATTATTTTGCCGTTGAGGCAACTGAACCAATTTTTGTTTCCTCGACTCTAGGTCCGCATAGTAATGGACCCTGTCGGTTTGTTGTAAGACCTTGGCCAATTGACGAGCACGGCGCTGGCGCTGTTTTTGACGAGCCCTCTTCGTCAGCACCGGTGAGCCATTAATCAACGACTCCTTAATTGGTGCAGAGTCGTTTGGAGCAGAGATGTTGCAGGCAGATTCCTTAGCAACGATCGGGCTGGAATCTTCACATGCGGTCTTAACTAGAGTTGAAGACTTGAGAGTTTTCTTGGGAGATGAAATCTTCCTGCACTTGCGAGGCGAGGAAGGTTTTGAGGGTGAGGATGAGAGGTACTCCTCGAATTTTGCCTGATCGAACTCATATTCGATCTCTTCGCTAACCACAATCTTGATCAGTTGCGACACGGTGGCCTCGGTAGCGAGGCCGCTGGCTCTCACTGTGGTTGCCAGTTTGTTTTCGTCAAAAGTTGGTTTCGCTGTGGAATTCATTATATCTTCAGTTGATTACAATAAATTCAAAAGAAATAGTCTTTTTATAAGACCTCTTTTACACAATAAAATGAAAGTTATAACTCTTGTGAAAATAACACAAAAATCATCTATCGATTCTTGTTTTGTGGGACTTTGCCTGTGCCGGGAGTGCTTTGACTCGTGGACCGCCGAATCACAGATCGTGAAGGGGGCTTAGTGATTCTTCCTTCGTTTATCGAAGTGAGAATTTAAAACGAAGATCTTATCAAAGTAAGACAAACGTTCTTCTTAAGATCAAGTCAAAGCTCGAATCTCAAGGAAAATCCAAGAACTCTTCTGTCTGCTCTCTCTCTCTGCTCTGAATCGCTCAATCAAATGCTCGATCCTCGTCAGTAATGACCCTAGGGGGTATTTATAGCCTCTGGGACATAACTGTAAAATACAACAAAAAAACACGTTAAGGCTGCGAGACAGTGTTTACTGTCTCGGCGGCCGAGACAATGTTTGCTGTCTCGGCCTGCGAGACAGTAAATACTGTCTCGGAAAAGGCAACTTCCTGGCAGTTTTTGATGTAACTGCTGTCCCACATTTCAAACTTCGTTATTTTGGTAATTATTCACGTGATTTTCGCCCACGATGTTTCCCACGTTCCTTGGCCATTGATGGACACGTGTGTGGCGGTTATCAAGTGAGTGTTGGTCATTTTAAAGTTGTCTCGCTGGCGAGACAGTAAACACTGTATCGCTGACGAGACAGTAAACACTGTCTGGCTACGAGACAGTAAACACTATCTCGCTGCGAGACAGGAAACCCTGTCTCACTGCGAGACAGCAAACACTGTCTCGCTGCGAGACAGCAAACACTGTCTCGCTGGTGAGAAAGTAAACACTGTCTCGCTGGCGAGACAGTTCATATCTGTCTTGATATTTCTAAAACAGTATGAGATCAATTCTTGTGATTTTTTAGTGATCTTCTCTATGTTTGGATATCTATTAGCATTTTTTAACGCCTACATAGGGTACGAGATACTGCATACTTACACTTTTATTTGTGCATTTCTGTTTCATTAAGGAGATCCTTGTGTCGGTCCTAACGAATTGGCTGCAAGGCTACCACTTACAGGTTCTTAATATTCCACGCCACACTAATGACGTATAGACATAGTACTATAAGGAAGGAGAATCTCAGAAAGATTTTGACTCGAAGAGACAAAGGCTTAGGGAGTCGGCTTAGGGAGCGATAAATGACACTCACTCATTTTTGCGAGTGTGAGTATATTGGTAATTGGTGAGGTTTTCCTGATTGAATGGGTGAATCCTATGTGGGCCCAAACCGGTTCCTAATCCTAAAGGGTTAGAGTTTTGTCCTCTACGCAATATATATATATGCACATATGTAGAGATTAAGCAGAGAGAGAAATCACATACTACTATCATCTCTTTCCTCTACATCAATTTAGTGATTTATTAGTTAGTCATGGGGTGATATGCGGGGGGCTTCTTGCTGTATCGATGCTGTCGACTTTCGGCCATTGTTCGAAGATCAAGATTAGATGTGTGTAATAATTCGTCCGAAAGATTTGGGAAAGGTAATATCTAAATAGGAGATTTATGTATTTGTATGTATGCATTGCTTAGTTTACATCAAACATACTCACACATGAAATTATCAACATACCGATCCTACCTTGAACTCTGAGATTCTTATTTTACATTTTAAAACCTCTTGAATCCTATTCCTTTTAACTGTAACCAGTTTACTGAATATTGGATTAGAGGTTTTGGATGAGAACTAGACGTGTTTGTTCGTGTTCGTAGACTATCTAGTCATTCGATATTGGTGATGCATGGATGAGTCACCCCAAACTCCTTTCTACAACGACTCTCTTTGCTTGACTTCAATACCTATCATCATCATTGGCCGTTGCTTTCTCTTGACCGCATCTCTTGAAACATATCACATCGGAGCCACATGGCAACTTTTTAGCGATCGGGTTACACTACAGGCTGATGAGACGGCATGATCATCGACTTTTGATCCAGTCAAGAAAAACAATTAAGTATGTTTAGATTACATCAGTTGTTGGCCTCTTTTCCAAATCCAAACAAAATTTAGCTAAAATTTTGAAGTCGAGAAACTGGCGTACTAGTTGACTTGAAAGGATTAGAACCATACATGAATGACAACGACGATTATAATAATGTTGGGTTGCAATTGCACAGTACCACTTGTCAAGGACAGCAGCTTTTATCCACAACGCCACACAAATCAGCCACGTATCGGTATCTTTATGTAATCTCCATTTGTTTTCTACCTACCCGTACTAACAATTAATTAAAGCTGTTTTAATATAAAAAAAAACCCGTGCAAGTGGCCCCCCTAATCTCGCCGGCAAGAATTGCACAAGACAGTACACCCTCCTTGAAAACAATTTCCTTGGGCTCGTACAATTTGGTCAGATCCCAACTGATATTTTTTCCATTTTTAAGAGAGGGAAAAAGAAAGCAAAAAAAAATAAAAATAAAAAAAAGGAAAAAAGTAAAAAGTGAAAAAAAGAAGGGACTGTCCATCACTGTGTTTGGTGTACGTACTAAAACACTGCGTGCTGCTGCCTGGAATCCCTCAGCACGAGCGCTGCTCTGTGCTGATAAGGGATTCGACCGCCGACAGCGGCGGGGTCCAAGTCAGATTCCACGTGGGACAGCTGGGAGGTCCCACGTACTATGACTGGCCAATGGGAGGTCAACAACGCATAGCTAGGCTTGTGCGGTTTTTCATTTTATTTTATTTTTTTCCATTTTTTTTCTGCGGATAAAGATAGGTGCCTTTCCCACTCAGCGCTGTCACTATGCGGGAGCGTTGCTTCATGTTGTTGGGGGAACATCTAAATTAAGACAGGTAATTTACGGACTGTTTTTTTTTTTAATAATTTTGTGAAGGAATATCGACTGTTGTTATACCGTCAAAGTGACTGGATTAGAGGTGATGATTGCATGGACCGTCATTGGCCATTGTACTTATTATTTAATTGGATGCTTGTATCTATATTTTTAACTGTTTAGGTGACCCGGTAATGTAACTGGATTGATAATTACTTTAAATTCTTTATGTCAATTGGAGATGTATATTTTCATTTGTTTTTACGCAATATGAATATATGCTTAATAAGTCACAAGTAAATATTCTTAAAAAAAACGATTACAATATGAGTTACCTAATACCAGTTGCCGATTACGTCACAAATTTTCATTTCCATAAATGATCAAGATGTTACTTATAGGTAGGGGTGTGTAACGGTCGGTTCGGTTCGATTTTTACCAAAATTTGAACAACCGAACCGAACTGTTGCAAGTCGGTTCGGTGCGGTTCGGTTCGGTTCTAACTTCATCAAACTTCTTATCAAACAACAAACTGTGTTAAAGGAAAAAAGATATCAACAAAGTAGGAGATTATGAAGCATTAAACACTGATATAATGATATTGTTTTCAACCCATAATAATTCAGAAAATGAGTTTAAGGTTTGATTCTTTGACTCTTTGGGGACGGGTCGGGTAGGGTTTAAGATCAGAATGGGTAGTATCTATATTCGGTCGGTTCGGGTTAAAAAGTTTTCAAACCGACTCGAACCGCCCTACTCATAAAACCGATTTTTTCGGGTCGGTTCGGTCGGTTTTTTCGATTTGGACCGAACCATGCTCAACCCTACTTATAGGTATAAATGTCTAATTATGTAATTAATACAGCGAACCACAATTTAATTAAATAACATCCAAATCTACAAACATTCCAACATCAAGGGTTAGAATTAAATAATATTGTAAATCCAGCTGTTATGTTAACTGCTGCTAACTAAACACACCTAATAGATTTTGTGTCTCACTTGTATACTTTATTTAATTAGAGATTATTTTATTAATAAAAATTAGACAATATAGTAATGCATTATTAATATAATAGTATGGATTGTTATCCTGGTAACCCAGCTCGAAACAGAACCCAAAATCATGTGAGCTATATTTGAACCTCTCAAACGTCTAGGTAACCTATATTGAGTAATTGTTATTCTCTTTTAATGTACATCTATTTTTGTATTAAAAAGAGTGAGGATTAGCATATTGATGCAAAAGTAACTTTTGTGGGCACTATCAATACAATAAAAAAAATATTTTTTTGGATACTTTGCACTATCAAAAATGTTGGATAAGTTAATACTTTTATCACGCCAATTAACTTTCTCATGGACGATTATGATTTGTCGTTAAGTGCAAATTAGGAATGAGTTAAACTTATAGAAGATTACGATAATTACTTGATTTAGAATGAATTAGAACCAAAAGCTGGAACAATTCACAACTATGGTTAAAAGTAACAATCTCTTTATTATTTTTGGGGCAACGGAAAAGATTTAAAATCGATAAGCAAACACCGAAATACTTTCGGCCCATAATGCCTAATAGTAATTTGCCCGATGCATTGGATCGCATCCATTAGATATTCTCAATCACACATAACAAAAAGATATACATGGACTGCATTTTATTCTTGCAGAATGAGCCGTCAAGAGATAAAAGTTTACGGTGAGACTGTTATTATAGTAAATATTTTTTAACCTCAAAGATTATAGTAAATATTTTTATATTATATAAAAGGATGTTTGGCGACTAATTATATTGGTGGGCTGGATCTGGTTAACACCCTTGTTAGTCAAAGCACTGGCTAGATATTTTTTCTCCGGGCTCCACTTGACGGGTCTCGCACGTGCCGCAGCATAATAAAGATAAGAGAGTGAAGGGCAAGCGTTCCGTTCCAGTTCCAGTTCCAGTTCCGTTCAGTTTGAGAAAAACCCTAAAAACACAATAAAAAGAAAGGGCGAGGGGGGTCGAGTTGAATTTTTTTTAGGGAGGAGGAGGAGACGGCGGCTGACAGAAGAGAGTGAGCACCCACCGACAACGGTAATCGTTTATCTTTTGCTATAATTTCCCGTTGCGGTTGCGTGCTCACTTCTCTCTCTGTCAGCGCCCATTCGTTCGCTCCGCCGCCGCCGCCGCCGCCGCCGTCACCATCGTCGTCGTTTTTCGTTTCCTTTGGCCAAGATTTTCTGCTTATTTATTTACTAACCATTCATAATGCAAAAGGAAACAAAGTGCGCTGTTTGATGTTTTCCTTTAATTAGCATATTTTTCATTTTCGGCCCTTTCTCAGCCGGCCCACACAGCTTGTGGCTGGAGGAGGGTCTGCTCCAGGGCTCGGTTATCGGAGGAGCGGCGCTGTTGCACTTGCGCAGGGTGGGTGGTTTTCCCTTTTGTCCCTTTTGATTGATTAATCTGGTTCCGATAAAAAAAAAAAAAGATTGATCTGTGGAGAAAATCGGGATGATTTTTTTTTTTTTTTGAAAAAAAAATTAAATAAAATAAGGTACGTTTTTTTAACCGAAGTCGCTGTTATTTGACTGTTCTCACTGTACCCTCTTTCCCCTTCCCCTATCTACACTTGTCTTGTCCTCTCCCTTTTCTTATTTTTAAATTAAATTTCTCTAGGGTTTCAGTATGTTTTTTTTTTTCTCCTCCTCCTCCCTTCCTCCTGTTCTTTTCCTTCTCCACGCGGATTTGTCAAAACTGTTTCTTGGTTTCTCACGGATTCACGAAGGTTTCCATGCTGACAGTGTTCCGTAAAAACCGCGAGCCCTTCCTTTCCTTTTTCTTGGTTTCTTGTGTTGTAACAAAAATGGGTCTCTGCAGGTAAAGATTTCTACTTCTAGTAGTTTACGGAAGCATGCATTAAATTTAATTTTATGGTGCATTTAAAACGCAGCTGGCTGGCTTTGACTGACCCCCCCTAGACCCTGAATTTATGATCCTTTCTGTGTTAGGGTCCGCACGTGGGGATCGAGAAACAGCAACCATTGGCAAAGAAAAAGGTAAGGAGATGGAGAGTTTTTCAACCGCAAGTCGTTTCCTCTTTCTGTTTTCTTAGGTGCAGGAACCGGTTTTTTAATCGAAGAAGGCAGATCATCATCATCATCACAAATAAAAAGACAGAGAGGCCAAAGCTTTGGTTATCTTCCCCTTACATGGAAATTATTCTCAGGTACTTTCTTTGCCTTCTCACTCGAAACCCGCCTTTTGTTTCCTAGAATATATTCTATTATTCCATGTATTTTGCTTTGTGGTTACCTTTGTATTTAGAGGTTAATAATTGGGAAGTCAGTAGCTAATAACCAGTTGTACATGTTTCTCGATTTTGTGTTTTTTGCTTCAATTCTTGTGTTTGTTCCCTTTTCGATGCTCTTTTTTTTTAGGGGAAAAAAAACATCAACCCAAAAATAACTGCTATCCTCCGAATCTTCTAAAGCTGGCGCCTTGGTTCAAATTTAAGTGTAATTTGTAGAATAGACCCTTTATAGTTAATAATTATGCAAGGCTAATTAAACTTCATCCTAAAAGCCCGTCTCCTTAAAGAAAAAAAGATCAGGCGTGAGGAATCATAAAGCTAGCTATAGCTGTGCGCACATAATTAAGACAATAGAGGAATGAAACTCAGGGCTGTATGTTTTACTGACAGGTGGATGGTACATGATGATATGAGTTTAGTACCTTTAATGTAGCTTATGGCAGTTACCAAGTAGATCGATTTGCATACCATTTGTTAATTTTAGGAGAACTCAGTTATTTGTGCTGTATTCATTGTATGTGCTAAACTACTGCCAAACTGGATTCTTTATGTTCAACTTTACGGTTCTCAAGTGCTATGCAATTTTCATGAATGCTTAGAAATTAACTTGTTTGTCGTGACCTTGTAGATTTAGATATTTCAAGTGCAAGAGATATGAAAATTATGTACGTTTTTGAGTTTCCTATGCTATGTTCAATATTGAAGCATTGAATTTGAGGCAGATAGTTTCTTGAGGTTTGTCTTTCGCATTGTTGCGAA
>BQKN01000438.1:18785-52007 GCA_022839385.1 Asparagus kiusianus | reverse complement strand
GCTCCTGGACCTGATGGCTTCAATGCTTACTTCTTCAAATCTGCATGTAGTGTTATCAATGAGGATCTATTTTTAGTAGTTGAGGAATTCTTTCACTCATGTACACTTTTGGGTTCCCTTAATAACACATCTATTACTCTTATTCCCAAGGTGCTCAATCCTATGTCAGCTGCTGATTATCGACCTATATCTTGTTGCAATGTCATCTATAAGATCATTTCTAAAGTTATTGCTACTAGGGTGCAAAAAATCATGGCTATCTGATTAATGATGCAGAATGTTCTTTTGTAAAGGGGAGGCTCATTTCTAGTAACTTCTTGTTAGCTCATGATCTTATTAAGCACTATGGTAGGAAAAATAACTCTCCTAGAGCTATGCTAAATGTTGATTTAAGGAAGGCTTTCGACACCATTAGTTGGGTTTTCATAAGGAGTATGTTGATTGGATTAGGCTTTCCTAATAACATGATTTGTTGGATCATGGAATGCATTTCCACTCCCAAATTCTCCTTATCTTTAAATGGTGGACTGTATGGTTACTTTCATGGTGCAAGAGGACTGAGACAAGGGGATCCACTCTCCCCCTATCTTTTTGTCATTAGGATGGAATACCTATATAGAAAGCTCAATACTCTAAAAGATGATTTTTCGTTCAAATTCCACCCGAAATGTTACAGATTGAAGATTAACCATTTAATCTTTGCTGATGACTTGCTACTGTTTTGTAAAGCTGATATGAACTCTATTGGAAAAAATTTTACATGCCTTCAAGAGTTTGGACAAGTCTCTGGTTTGGACTAATTCCAGCAAGTGCTCTATTTACTTGAGTGGAGTTAATAATAGCCTTAAAGATCAGATATGCAATTATCTGAAATTCCCTGAGGGAGTGCTACCTATGAAATATCTAGGCTTACCACTAAATGCAAAAAGACTCATACATTGACTGCTCTAGCCTTATTGGAAAAATCAGCAATCAGTTTCAATCCTGGCAACAAAAGAAATGTCTGACTCATGTCGGTAGACTTGAATTGATCAAATCTGTTATTCTGGGCATTCAAACTTACTGGCTTAGCAATTACATATTACCAATAAAAGTTTTAGAGAAAATCGACAGAATGTGCTCAAAATTTCTGTCAAAGGAAAGAACAAGGGGGTTTGGGGATTTTTTTCAGCTAAGTTTTGGAACTATGCTGCTGCTACAAAGCTTCTGTGGATGATTCATCTCAAAAAAGACCTATGGATCAAGTGGATACATGGTAACTATCTGAAAAATCAAAGCATATAGGCAGTTCAATCAAAGGCTAATGATTCATGGATGTGGAGACAGCTCCTTAAAGTGAGAGACATGTTGCTGAATAAGTTTGGTAATGCTGATAATACAAAGAATATGTTAACTGAATGTTGCATTGGTGATATGCTTCAGTTGTCTTCAGTATATAAGACACTTGTGCAGCCTGCAAATGAAGTTGCCTGGGTAAAAACTGTTTGGGATGGCTTCCTATATCCTAAGCATTCTTTTCTATTATGGCTAGCTTGTCATGTAAGACTTCTCACCAAGGATAGATTGTGCCGAATGGGTATTTTGAGCACAAATCAGATTCAGTGTGTTTTATGTAATGGTCATCAGTTGGAGACAAGGGACTATGTTTTTTTGAGAGCCAATTTTCAGCTGAAATTTGGAATATGCTAATGGACTGGTTGAGATATAGATGGAGGTCTTGTGTTTGGAGATTGATCTTGAACTAGTACTCTCATAATTTGAGAGGTCAAGGCCCTATGCAAAAGTTGAAAAGGATGTGTCTCTCCATTGCAGTTTATATGATTTGAAAAGAGAGGAATCAGAGAATTTTTCATGCTAAAGAAAGACAACCTGTTCAGATTTTTAGAGACATCAAACTTGCAGTTTTTTCAAAGGTTCAAAATGAGGATATACATGTACATATGAAAGAGATACTTGATAGCTTGTAATCTTCTTTTTGAGTTTCCAGGTTTCCTGGTTCTTTGATGTTCTTCAAAATGTTTCAATTTGAGAAATGAATAAAATTTAAGTTCATTGACAAAAACAAAACGTGTACAATATCTTTTTGAATGGGAGGAGCAACAATATTATATGATTTCTAGGAACATTTGATAACGCAACACTACCCACTTTCTCATTTCAATCCGCATAAAATTGCAAAAGTTCAAAAAATTTTCTCATATTTATTGAGTCTTCATGTTCATAATGACCAGAAAAGATAGCCCTTGTCTTAATAGGAATCTGACATAATCAATAAATAAATCCGAACATATTCTATAATCACTCTTAATTTGATATGTTTGCCTATCGAGAGCGTATTGGATGGATTGAGATTGTTTCATTAAATTTTGATAATTGTGTGCACTACCACATTTTCCGCATAAATTTCCAATCGAGCTTTCTTGTTCCAACCCTTAAATCCTCTATTAACTAAAGAATTTACTCCATATTTACTTTCAATCGTAGATTTAAATAAACAACACAAATAAAAAGTGGCATCTTTTTTGACAATATATTCCTACAAACATGGAAATTCATCAAACCAAGAGACACTAAAGCGACACATCTTTCCCCAAATTCAATTCATCGAAGATTATGATTGTGAGGTCGACAAGGACCTTTTTGAAGATATGCTTTCCTTACTACATGCCAATCATTTACTTGATAACTTTTAATTATTGGTTGCTCCTCAATATCAGTGGGAAGAGCATTCACCTCAAGTCTTGCATGAGAGTTTTGAGGACTAACATTTGAAATAGGACCACCGACATCACTAGATATAGTCTCTTGAGCATGTGATGCTTCTTTACAGAATGAGACAATGAAGGACTAGAGTCATGACTCAATTTCTTAAAACAACGCTCTAGGTTAAAACACATTAATAATAACTAGATAATTAAATACAAATATTAACTAGGTAAAACATGCACTAATACATTAATTTGATCTTGATTCTACAGTTTTTTTTTACCATCGATGATCTTAAATATTGGCAATATGTAAGTTAGCTTCTTTATTAAAAAGTCCAAACTTTGTTATTTGCTACTAATTCAAACTTATTTAATAAAACAAAAACCCAAAATTGCTTAAACTAATAACAAAATTTGTTACCTTGATCACTTCCAACCAAAACCCTTTGATTAAAATCGCAACTGCTAATCGACGATGATGAGAAAGCCAAATCTATACTGAAATCAAACAATCTCAATTTTAAAACTCCTTAAAAAACCATGAATTCTCAACATAGAATTATGGAAAAAAAATCAGCAACTCACTTTACGAGCCGCATGATGCTGGAGAAGGAAGAGAAGCGAGGTTGATGGGTCTTCAGAAATGGAGGACAAGGTTGTGGGCTTCTAGAATTGGCAGCGAAGTAGGAGGATTGACAAAGGAGGTTGGAGTCGAAAGAGGAGCTTTGGAGGAAGTGCCAAAGGCTCTCCGACGACTCTTCGACGACTGGCGAGTTGATTGAAAAAGAGATGATACGCTAGGCAGAGTGTGTTTTATTCCATTTTTTATGGCAGAAAATTATCGAGAGAGGAAGGGAATAGGATATACTGGGAATTTGGGGGCAGATCCCGGGGATCCAATACTAAACTAGTGTCATGTGACAACAGTTTGGTACATGGGTCCACCCCTCTTGATCGTAGTTATGTCCCGTAAATAACCTAAGTATTAATCCTCTCTCTAGAATCAGCAAATGTCTTTTGCTTACTAATCCTCAGTTCGATCTCATCATGACTAGGAGCGACTTAAGCAGTGTGAACCGACTTTTCCCTCAGTTCGATCTCATCGTGACTAGGAGCGACTTACGCAGCGTGAACTGACTTTTCCAAACAAGTCGAAAGCCAGGCGGACAACTAGGGAGGCCAACTAGAAATGTGGTATTTGTCGTCTCCCTTGCTTGTTCGAGATGAGAAACATCCTCACTCGGCCTACTATTCAAACCGACCCCGCGTCTTCTTGAGCACTTGACCCTTCTAAGCCGACAACTCGCGAGGTCGAGTAAACAAATGGTATTTGTCGACCTCTAGAAAGACAAGTAGGAAGGCTATACATCCTCGAGCCCCCCACCAAAAATTGATAGCCATCACATTAAATGCATAATCAGAATCATCATTACTCTAGCCTCGAAAGTCTTTATGAATCATCAGATCTCATTAGTATCACGCACGCTGAGTCACCATCACATTAAATAACTAGGTGACTTAGCCCCCTCAGCTGCTGATACTCGTAAAGTAGATGCTAACGAAGCCGCCAATTTGACTCGGTCTAAGTTACACTTTTGCTCTTTTAGATTGACTATAAAAGGGGAGTGTTGTTTGCTGCTTAGGGTAAGCAAATTCTGCCCTAAAGAACTCCCTCATACTCATCTTCCCGCTCAAGCTTTATACTAAATTGACCATCGGAGGAACCACTGGAGATCTTAACTCCGACCTCTTACACGTTCTTCATGTGTAGGATGGGTCTCAAGAACAAGCCATCTGAAGAAGTTTGAGAACCCTAATCCCCCCATAATCCATAAATAAATTTCCTGTTAGATAACAAACATCAACAATAGTATATGATGAAATGACGTTTTAGTTAATTTAGTAGACATGAATGTGGACTTATGCGGTTACCCATCAACATTTTCAAATTGTATGTATTTATGAAAAAAATAGTTATTTAGCCATTATGTTTATTGTTTGACTAAGTGTCAAAACAGAACCTTTTGTAAGTTCAAATTAACGAGTTTGAATTTCTAGCTTTGTAATTGTTATGGTATTTTTAGTCGCTAAAGTATGGCCATTTGCCAGTAATGGACAAGTGTCCCCCTACATGCATCGCTCAAATCAAATTGACGGTCAGGACCACCAAAATCCCGACTTAGCCGACTCGCCGAGTCGATATCTTCTTAGATCGGCTCGAAGGATGGTACTTGTCTGTCCTCTTGTCGAAGATGACTTAAAATGAGCCCACTTGACTAGTTATTCGACACATTGCAGGGTCGACTCGAAAAACGTTACTTCTCGACACCCCTCGCTACAAGCCAAATGACGACTTTAACCTTGAACCTCCCTCACTGATAACGTGTCTGCATCACATTAAATGCTTGACATGCGTCATCATTTCTCCATCCCCTGCACTATTTTGGACACATCGGACCATGCTAGCTTCGTGCGCCAACCATCTCATCTCATTAATAGTGAAATGACCGCACCCATCACACTGTCGATCCACGATCGACACATGTAAAGTAGATGCTGACTCAGCCGCCAGCTCAGGCTCGACTAAAAAGACTAGACTACCCCTCTTGCTTGGCTATAAAAAGGAAAACTATTTCAAAATATCAGGGTAAACAATCTCTCAGAATTCTTCTCCACTCCACTACACTTAATAATTCACACAGTTCATCACTTTCCCACTCAAGTCCATAACTGACTTGATCGTCGGAAGAACAATAGAGGAACTAGTCCCCGTCCTTTTATGAGTTGCTATTTGTACAGGAAGAAACTACTCAACTCAAAACTAGATATTTGGAGAAGTTAGTGATCCCTAATTAATCTCACCCCCATTACATTATCTGTGTGATTATTAACATCAACAATAACATTGATCAACAGTAACATTGGTGAATTCTTTAACACTTGTTTATCATGACTTGGTAGATTTAGAGTGTCAAGAGCAATACATATGAAAGCTACATGCATTTGAGTCCTTACCAAGTAAATGTGACGTAAAACTTCAACATTTTTCTCCTACAAGCATAAGTAAGAGTTTGTTGCAACTTGACTTTGAAAGAGATAATATTGAACTCAGTTGCAAAGCGTCAACTCAGGATTATGTGTTCATATTAGATTTTTTTTTCAACCAAAAAGACAATCACAAGGGGGTCAATGTTGTTTATGCGTTTTTTTGTCTGGTTCAAAATTTTAGTCTTGAAGGGAAAAGAAATAGGTGAATTATGTATTAATGACTATCTGATGCACCTTGGTCGATCGAATTTTGATATTTAAGGAAAGTTCACTTTATGAGGCCTTGTGCCGTGCCCATCTTAACTGAATTTGTATGAAAATTTCATTGTACTTATATATGAAATCCTAGTTATTCAGATTTTCTTATATCCTCATATATGTAGCTAAAAGGATAACTAAGTCATTAGATGCCTACATATTTTTATACATGTATCTACCTTTAAATTTATACCCGATATTCATAAGATCCATAAGGTGCACATGGATGAATGCATGAAAATTACTGTTGTTCGTTGGACTGAGAACAAGTATCTAACTTGTGACTGATATTTACATGTTCAAATGTAAATGGAAGTATGATTTGTATACCGAATATATTCTTTAACTTTATCTGCATATGTATGTTTATGCACATTAAGGAGGCATAAATAGAGTCACACTTAGGTAGAACATGCATGATCCAATGCAGAAATTAAACCTAACACAAATTAGATCATTCTATATTTTCTATTTCACAATTTCACTCACGCATTGGCAAAAGCCATGTTCGGATTTTCCATTCTCCTTTTAGAGTATACAACTATAATCCTTAACTCTTTATCACATATTCAAACTTGCGATGTGTAATTAATTAGATTTTAAGGTGGCATCAAAAACCTGTTAGGTCAAAATACCACCTAACACGCATTTGACATATTTTCTGAAAACTAATGCAAAATTTGGCCTCATGACAAGGCATTTAACCTATGAAAGTATGTTAAGAAGATAAATTAGAATGTCCAATCTTTACCAATTTTCATACTTTTGATATGGTAAAAGAATTTTTTCAGTGCAGAGAAACTCAAATTTAAACCCCACAAGGTGCGCATTTAAGAGAACTATGAAGAGGGTGAGGGTATCATTACATAAAATAGCTCAGATTTTTTTGGTCAATGAATTAAAATTTTATTCATCTTCCAAATTGAAAGTTGTGTTACATCCAGAACACCAGTAAAAAAACCTGGTAGTAAACAAAGAAAAAATTTACAAATTTTCAAGCTTCTCTTTCAAGTGTGGAGGGAACTTATCATTCAAAACCTGAGTATATGGAGATTTTGGTGATGCGGAAGAGAACTTCAGATCCCCTAGCTTTTTACTGAAAGATTCTCAAATTTGTCTCTTGCCATATAAAGTATACTGCTGCCGAAAGAAGCATCCTCTTCAATTTTTGCATGAAACGTTTCCCTTTAAGTTTGGAGCTATACCAGTCAGTTATTTGATCTCAATCACAAGATTTTCAAGAGAAATTCATCCAGTTCATAGCCTTATTCCAGACATCACCAGAGAACTGGCACTCAAAAAACAGATGCTTGCACGTCTCTAGCTGATGATTGGTAGATAAGACACATAGATTGCTGCTCAATAATCCCATTCGACATAGCCTATCTTGCGTCAAAAGCCTGGAATGATTTGCTAGCCATAGAGTAAAAGAATGCTTAGGATAATGTAATCCACCCCAGACTGTGTCAGCCCATCTAGCTAAAGGTGCTGCTTGATTTATAACTTTGTAGATAGAGGAAATCCGTAGCTTTCCTCCAATGTAACAATCATTTATCATTTGCTGGCAAGTTCTAGCAGTGCCAAAATTTGTTAACATCATGTCCCTCATCCTAAGTATTTGTTTGCACATCCAAGAGTCACTCACTCTTTGTTGAACCTGCCAAATTGTTACATTCTGTAGGTAATTCCCATGCACCCATTTAATCCAAAGCAGATCTTGTTTGAGGTGTATCATCCATAACAGCTTAATTGCCGCTGCATAATTCTAATATTTTGCAGAGTAAAGTCCCAGCCCCCCTTTCTTCATTTCCTGACAGACTACACTCCAAGAGATCAAATGAATTTTTTTTTGGTCAATGAAAACTTTATATTCATTTACCAATTTGGAAACATTTTTTTCTTTCCCCAAAGGAATGCAGAGCATAAGTTATTAATTTTTCAAGCACTCTATTCGGCAGGATGTAATTGCTTTTCCAAAAAATTTGAATCCCCAAGATCACTGATTTAATCAATTGAAGCCTCCCCGCATAAGACAGATTCTTATTTTGTTGCCAGTTATGCAGCTGAGTTGATATCTTGTTGATTAGAGGAGTACAATCCATCCACGATAATCTTTTCGATATCAATGGCATACCCAAGTATCTCATAGGTAGGGAACCTTCTGAAAAATTCAAATACGAGCAAATATGATCCTTTAAACTTTCTTCAATGCCATTCAGGAAAATAGGGCATTTACTTGAGTTGGCCTTCAACCCAGAAACTTGACTGAATTTTTGAGGCAATTGTGTATTCTTACTATTGAATTTAGATCAGCCTTGCTAAAGAGGAGCAAATCGTCTGTGAAGATCAGATGAGTAATTCCCAATCTAGAGAATTTAGGATGGAATTTGAATAAATTGTCCTCTTTAAGAGTGCTTAATTTCCTTGACAAATATTTCATACCAATCACTAACAAATAAGGTGATAGTGGGTCACCTTGTCTAAGTCCTCTGGCCCCTTTAAAATATCCATGTAAGGATCCATTGAGAGATATGGAGTATTTAGGTGTAGTGATACACTCCATGATCCATTTTATCATTTTGATAGGGAAGCCTAGACCTTCAAGCGTGGATTTAATAAAACCCCAATCAATTGTGTCAAAAGCCATCCTCAAGTCAATATTAAGAACCGCTCTTGGAGAAGTAAGCTTTCTACCATAGTGTTTAATGAGTTCATGAGCTAGCAAAATGTTGCTTGAAATAAGCCTTCCTTTAACAAACGCACTTGGAGAAATAGCTGAGGTTTCAATCCATGAAAAGAGCACTATCAGACGTTTTATGATTGCAATTTATAAATACAATTTCCATTCACTGCTTTGAATTTTTGATTTTAAGACACATATGCCACATTTGGATAGGGGGTCCTTGTTTTATCTTTGGATTAATTTAACTCACTATAGTCATGACAAATAATAATTTTGGAGGTTATAGTAAATTTAATTTTTAATAATCTGTTCGGTTCCTTATGTTATGTTTGGAAAGTTGTCCTTATAAGATGATATCGGAGTTGTCATTATAAGATGATATTAGATTAGAACATAATAATAAATGTCCACAATATCCTTCTGTCTACCAGCTATTGTTTTAGCGTAGTCTGAGTTAAATTTCATTGAATTTCAAGGTATTTAAAGCAATAAACAAAAAATAATTAATAAATTTTAATTAAAAATATTAGTATCAACCCTCAATTACATGCTAATTTAATGCCGTTCATCAACTATTTCATGAAAAATTTCAATACAACCCACTAACACTTGAATTAAAACATTAATAATCCTACTCACAAAATAGCCATGTGAATTGAAAAAACTAGCAGATTTGGGAAGAAAGCAAAAAAAAAAAACATACATCACCCTTAATTGCAGTAAAATAATATTGTGATGTATTGGTGACGGATGGCTGTAACATATAACTATGAATTGCTCTTTTAAGCTAAAATCAACCCCTTAGTTGAAAACATAACTAAGTCTAATTCAATTCATTTCTTTAACTTCAAAAGTATAATCAATTTTATCAAAACCAAGTAGCATTTCATAAGGGAAATGTGAACTATAGATGAAAAAAGGTCTTCTCTAACAAACATATTATATTGAGTGGAGTAATCAATTTTACCAAACAACTAACTTTCAAATAATGAATTAAATAAGCGAAAGTGGCTTGTCTTGATTGTGCTTTTTTTGACCAAATTTGTTCTCTCCAATTTCTATTTTCTTTTCTCTTTTTGTTCGGTAGAGGAGGGCAATAAGTAAAGAAATTAATTAAAATGGGGATGATATTGAATTTCTAGGAAAGTAAAGGGATAAAGTGTCTTGTCATGTCTAACCCCAAATCGGAAGTAGTCCAAGGGCTATAATAACACCCCTTCCCTCCATTGTTTAATCTAAAAAAGTTAGACTATTTAATTTTAGTGGACTAAGTAGTCCATCCTAAGCCCTCTTAAAAATTCAAACTGAATGCCTCAATATTTTACTTTAAGGGATAAAGGTTTATTAACTCAAAATTATAATCCCCAATCCAAACATGACCTCAGGAAGTTATTTGTTGATTGTAGAATGTGTAGACTCTAGAGAAAGCAACAAGTAGTAAGATTTCCCCAATTCTTCATTCTACAAAAAATGGACATGCAACCTGGTTTTCCTTTCCCTAGAGATCGGGAGTATGCATCTAACTATAAGAAGAATGCTTGGTATAACTAACTAACTTTCTTTGGCCAGTCATGCTCAAATACTTTGAGCACCCTTCAATTTTAGCAACGTGTTGCTTCTATTTATCATTTATCGCTCTAATGTCTGAGCATGTTTGAAATAGATCTTAGAGTGTGTATGTACGTAGTTCAAAAGTACTGGTCATGCAATTAGGGGTGGAAATGAACCAAATAATTAACAAATAGTTCGATAATTGTTCGTATAACTATTTGATCATATTCGATTCGGTAGTTCATTTAAACACTAAACAAATATTTTTTAGTATTCGAGTTTGCTAACGATTAGAAGTTTACTATATGTAAATTCAATTCGTTTGTCTATTACATATTCGTTTAAAATTGATCACAGGTTATTATTTGTATTATTGCATATATGATGTTATATTTTTAACCCACTTACCATTTCTAAGTTTTATATACCGATTTTAAGACTTAAATAATCTTAAATCTATTTTCTAATTAAATTTTTATTTAAATATATACACATCATATATTATAAAGGAATAATTTTTATTTATGAATTTTAATACTATTTGAAAATTAAATTCTTTAGCGGAATAAATATACTTTGATATTCAATAAGTATTAGTGAGTATTCATAAATATTTATCAAATACCAAGTATTCGAGTTCGAATTCGAAAAACTAGATATATGAATATCAGAGTCCACATTCAAATTCGATAATTTTAAACAAATACAAATACAAATACGAACACTTTAGTATTCTATTCGATTCGATCGTTTACCACCCCTACATGCAATAGAATCAGCCAATTGAAATAGGGACCCCCATGAGGGCATTTTGGTCATTTGAATGAAACCGCATGGACCCAGTGAAGTCAAGAACTAAACAAGCTCAACAACTAGCCAAAACGAGCATTATGTGCGTGGACATAACCCCGCGGAGCAAAACCCTATGTGACGTAACCCCACGTGGGCCAAACTAGCATAACCACTAAATCGTTCTTCAAGGGGTGCAACACTCCCTAGAGACCAACATGGCCCAATCCCATGAAGCTCAAGCTCGTGGACCGTATGAAAGATGAGGTAACTATTGGCATGACTTAACCCCTATCAATGATCTAATCACTGCAATCCTAATGAATACGCTGACTTAGCATTTTGGTGGTGCTTGAGGTTCGAGATGAGCATTCCCAATATAGTGAGTCCCTATACTTAGCAAAGCCACTCAAATCATTTCCGATGAGTTTGGTGGCCGTAAGCGAATTGCATTGATTTGACAACAATGATGACATCCACGACACCCCACAGACTACGCGGAGTTTGGTGACCATGCCACATTAAATGCAATATGACTGAAGAGTTGGCACTCATGATGGTGGAGTTTCACGCCCACAATACATTAAATGCTATTCAATGGAAGTGACTTATGAGACAACAAGCAGCATGGCCACCACATAGATTAGACCAAATTGCGCATAGACCGCGCGTGGTTCTGCAGGAACTCTATAAATATCACCATTCATTAAATTTTGAGGATGACTCATTTTTAGCCTTTAGCACCTAATATCTTGATCTTGTGTTGGCATAGCCACATAAAAATTGGTCTTCGACCGTTGTTGGCATTCTGTCTACTTTTCAATGAGGTGAACCCTCGGTGACAAGTTCATTCTTCATTTCAAGAAGCCTCATTCATCAATGAACTCAAGATGGACTAGTCCAATCTTATTGTTCTACATTGAAAACAGAGTTATTTATTCATACGGTCAACGAAGTCGATGCCTAGCCTCTTCCGGCACAGCTTACCAGAATCAAAATTGTAACCAAGGATATTGTAATATTTTAATCTCCCAAGAGATTAATAAAAGAAAATAATTATTTTATTGTCTGTATTATAGTTAGGCTTAGAGGTCTTTTAATGTCTCTCCAGGGGTCTTGATGGTGAATGCTCCGAAAAAACTCCAGATAAACAATATCGCAAACAATACCCATGGTTAGTAACCTTGGATGAACAGTAACTTTTCTTTTTCCTCTTTTTAAGGGAGAGAAAATAAAATAAAATAAAGATAAGCGATAACTTGGATAGACCGGCTTCACACACATATCTAACCTAGGAAATGATGTTGTCACACCTAAAGCAACTCACATGCTTCAAAAAGATTTCAAAACCTATAATTTTCATTCATCAAATGTTTAGTCCTTATGGAGGGATACATCTTGTAACACAAAACCTTAATACTAAAGATAGCATTAAATCCTTGAAATCTTATCTAATAAAACTGAAAATCAATATAACAAAATATCTAACAAAAATATCTAAAAAGATAATATATCAAATTACTAATCCCTATCGAATAAATAAAATCTCCTAAAATAAGATGAAACAATATATCTCACCTATATTATTGAATGCAATCAATCAGTCCTACCTTGTCTTGCGTAAAACGCCCACTGTTTGAGAGTGCTAAACTTAACCTTTTTTCTAAATTCGGATTTACAGTTCTGAACTGATTGCTTCATAGCATTGATGAATGATTAAACGTGATCTTGTAGAGTTAGAGATTTTGAGTGCAAGTGAAATGGAAGTTACGCTTCAGTCTTTAGCGATAGATGTGAAACTTTAACATTTTTCTCTTACTAGGATAAGTAGAGAGCTTATTGCAACTTTGACATTGGAACAGTTAAGTCCCTCTATTTGTCTTTAGATCGTAGTGGACATCTGCATTTAATTGCGCTCATGTAGAATTTGAATTGGTTTAGCCGGTTCTTCCGTAATTTTCTAAGGATCAACAGGACTAATTGTATAGGAATTTTTGTAATTCTTTTTCCGAATGGGTAGCTGTATTATATCAGAATGCTAGTATTTTCTTATGCAGATTTAGAATGTAATCGCTGACATTTACGTAAAGCAAAGATTTGTCTAGATCTTGAATTCACATTTCTGTTTTTTTTAATTTGAGACAGGTGTTAATCATGTGTCTTTGGCTTTATCATCTGACTTACATCCTTGTGAAAATTCATATATAGTTTGGTAACTCTATGTGTATAGTGAATCAATAGACTGCAGAATTAAAACTGAGGCTTGGATATTTCACTGTTATATCGGTAATAGTATATGAATATTTGGGTAGCTTTGAAGGAAAGCTTATCCTACTACCAACAAGATTTTCATATTGAATATTTTTATCAGAATAAGTATATTTATTTTGCAACTGTGTTTATTTTGAGTGCTAAACTTTACCTTTTTTCTAAATTCGAATTTACAGTTCTGAACTGTTTGCTTCATAGCATTGATGAATGTTTAAACATGATCTTGTAGAGTTAGAGATTTCGAGTGCAAGTGAAATGGAAGTTACGCTTCAGTCTTTAGCGATAGATGTGAAACTTTAACATTTTTCTCTTACTAGGATAGGTAAAGAGCTTATTGCTACTTTGACATTGGAACAGTTAAGTCCCTCGATTTGTCTTTAGATCGTAGTGGACATCTGCATTTAATTGCGCTCATGTAGAATTTGAATTGGTTTAGCCGGTTCTTCCGTAATTTTCTAAGGATCAACAGGACTAATTGTATAGGAATTTTTGTAATTCTTTTTCCGAATGGGTAGCTGTTCTAATACGAGCTTGTATATACATATTTATATGCTTTTCTGTCTTGGAAGGAAAGGAAGAGAAATGTTACGTACGACTATCTCATGCACATTGGTTTAATTACCAGGAAATCTCATTCTATGAGGCCTTATACAATGTCTACTGAATTTGTTTGAAGCCACATTGCAGTTACAGCAACTAGTACTTAGATGAAGCTTCATACGATCCACGTATATGTAGTTTGAATGACGACTATGTCATTAGATCCCAACATATTCTCCCACCTAATTTTGCTTAAGTGTCTACACTTATCTGCTTGGTTCTAAATCGACTCAAAATTATTTAACCAAGCAGTCCCATCTGTCTCATCGATCTGATGCTGTACGTACGGTATTCCTGGATTGGCACCTAGTAGATTGAATTGTTAGGGATGATAAAGTAAGGTTACTTTTAGTGTCTTGTGTCCTTCTACGAACTGTTGCTCTTTCCCCAACGAACCATCAGCTTGCTTGATATTTGATGATAACTACAACATTCTGGGACATCGATTTTGATATTTAATTTCTGGAGCTATCTTTGTACAAATCTGCTCTATGCTTGTTTAAGATGCATTACTAAGGATGGTAAGGTGAGATTAGTTTCACTGTCTTGTATACTTATAATTTGTTAGAATGTTGTTGCTTGAAAGTGAGAAATGAATAAATTAATTTATTGAATAATAAAGTTTTCTGGAGTGTTGCCTTTCTCCAATAGACCATCACTATGTTTGATATTTGATGACAACGATATTCAGGGTCAACGACTATGATATTTTGAAGATTTTCTCATGTTTTCTTTCTGTAAAGTTGCTCTGTCTTTAACTATAAAGTTTTCCCATGAGTGGAGAGTAGGGGATATTCGGTCTGGATACAGCTCGGATATGATACTTACCATATCAATATACGCTTATCCATCTTGGATACGAATATAGATACAGATATATCTCGATAAAAAGAATTCATATTCATATCCGCTAAAACCGTGTATAGATATGGATATATTTACAGATATATAAGATGATATGCATGTAGATATAAAACGAAGATGAGAAAACTATATTGCCTTGAAAAAATATAAGAGTTCATTAATATGTTCATTATATCTGAAAAGTTAGATTAGACATCTTGGTCACTAAAATTAACTTTTAATCCATAATCTGATAATTAAAACTATTGTAACAGTATGACTAATATGTATCTAGATATTTTGGATATGGATTCGGATACCATAACCATATCCTATCAGTTACAGATTTGAGTAACCATATTTGTGTCCTATCGGATATGGTTACGGATATTTTCTCATATATGGATACGGTTTAGCACCCCTAATGGAAATGACGGAGAAGTTTCTTGATTTCACTATCCGAACCAGTTACTTTTTAACCCTATTGGTCCTCACTAATTGTCCTGGAAAAAACATCTTTATTAGTGTTGCAAGGTTACAATGTTTTGATTTTTCATTTTGGCGGTTTATTAGATTGTGCTGCATAAGATTCCAAACCTCTTCAAAACACCAGTAAAACAGGATTGTTGCCTTGAATGCCAAGTGTTATCTATGCGCGATGCAGGGCGCAAAGTCCCTTTGCACACACGTGCAAGGCACAATGCAGTGCATGTGCCCGAGTGAATTGAGGCGCGAACCACATGATTTATCAAGACAGATAATTGAGCATGAAAGGAAATGTTTATGAATTTTCACATAAAAAAATGTCACTATAAATAATGTGTACTAGAAAATAACAAAATAAGGTCTTAACTTACAATGGTGACACATCCAACATAATAACAAAGCTCATAATTTTCCAAATTACAAGTCAAACTAGGACTAATATCGAAGAAAAATTATATCGTAAAAGAGAACGGGTTTGAATCCTCAGTCATTCTAGTAAAATGGCCTAATAGATTTACTTTTCTTTTTTGGATATGGACTATCGTACACAAATATACGATTAAGATCCTAAATAATAAAAATATGAGGTTATGTCTTCCATGCACCCTAGGCGAAGAGCCTCTGTCTAGAGCACTTTCGAGGCGCAAAATGGACTGCCGCATTATATGTTGGGCGTTTTCGTCACTGTCCTGCATCGCAAGGCACAGTGAGGCGTGCGAATTTGACAACATTGTCAATTCCTTAATGGAAACATGTTAATGACGGTAACTCTTCATGCAGAACCTTGTGCCAAAGAATTGATAAACATAATTGAATCCATAATCCCCAATTCATGTCTTCTAAACATGCTAACTTGTGCAAATGTTGCTGTCAGTGGGATGCCACATTTACCCCACCTTACAAAGGTGACGTCCTCGTCGCGGCATGACAATTAACACATTCTAGTATCACCACCAGGCGATGTGGACTCTAGAGGTGGCTCCTACGGGCTCTAGAGGTGGCTTTCACCGCATCACGGTGTAGCACTTCGTCCCGCATAAAACTTAGCTCCACACTTTCGGCTAGCAACTTGCTCTGATACCATTTGTCATGCCCCGTCCCCGCGGGTCCGTTGGCGCATGCAAGCTGTGGGACTCACTGATTGTAACACACTGTTTGGCTCAAACCACTGCCAAAATCGACTAGCTGATGTTACACTTGAGTCTTTAGCTTTCACTATATAAACTCTTTAATTTCTCATTCTCCCGCCGATGTGAGACTTATTTTTTTGCAAATGTCACTGTTAGTGGGATGTCACATTTGATAGAGATTTGTAGTTTTCTTGGTATGGCTGGCTATTATAGAAAATTTATAGAAGGATTTTCTTGTATTGCCTCATCTCTGACTCGTCTTACCCAAAGAGGGGTTAAATTCCTCTGATCAGATGAATGTGAGAAAAGCTTTTAAGAGTTAAAAAATTGATTAGTGTCTGCTCCAATACTTGTATTACCCTTCGGAGATACAAGCTTTACTATCTATAGTGATGCATCTAGAAGAGGACCGTGATGTGTTCTTATGCAAAATGGAAAAGTCATAGCATATGCTTCAAGGCAGTTAAAGCCTTATGAGCAAAACTATCCCACTCATGACGTGGAATTAGCAATGGTAGTATTTGTTCTCAAAATTGGGAGACATTATTTATATGGTATACATTACGAAATATACACTAACCACAGGAGTTTGAAATATATATTCACTCAAAAGGAGTTAAATTGCGACAAAGAAGATGGAGCTGACATTACCATCAATGGTCACCCAGGCAAGACAAATGTTGTTGCTGATGCTTTGAGTTGTAAGAATTCATGCAATCTAACATATTTATTTACTTCTCAAAGAAAGATATTGGAGGAGTTGGATCGTAATGGAATTGAAATTAGAGTTCGCCAAATTAGAGTTAACTTAGCAAATATGGTGATACAACCTTCTTTGGTAGATGAAGTTAAAGCAAACTAACAGAAGGATCCTCTAACTAGTGAAGATAAAGGAAGATGTGGAAGAAGGCACTCGAGATTTTAAAATACATGAAGATGAGTCATTTAGGTTTGAAAATAGACTTTGTGTGCCTGATATACCAGAGATAAAGAAGAAGATTCTAAAAGAGGCACACCATTCTTTGTATATTATGCATCTTGGATCAACAAAGATGTATAAAGACCTAAAGGAAATCTATTGGTGGAATAATATGAAGAAAGAAATTACTACTTATGTTGCGGAATGTCTTACTTGCCAACAAGTAAAGGATAAACACCAAAGACCAGTTGGTTTAGTCTAAAATTTGGATATACCAATCTGGAAATAGGAAAAGATCACCATGGATTTCATCACCGGCCTTCCCAAGACTTTATAGAAGAATGATGTGATATGGGTGATTGTTGACCGACTGTTTGTGGGAAAATTTGTAGTAAAAAGACAGTGAAAGAAAATAGACTTGTATTCTCTCAAAATCAATTACAATTTGGATTCCGATTATAAAAGATAGGAGAATGAATTTGATTCTCCTCTTTGTTTAAAACTAGGTTCTTCATGGTGATGATGGAGTATCTCCCTCGAATGCTCACGTCGAGTTTGCTCTCCGTTAACGATCCGAATGTCTTGATTCACTGGAACGTGATCTTCTCCTCACGATTTGATATTGTGGAGAACTTACAAAGCAAGTTTTAGAACTCTAAACGAGTTTTGAAGAACTCTGTAAAAGAGTTGATTTAAGCCGAGAATCCGTTCTCAAGCCAAGGCCGAAGGCTTCAAGGAATGCTCCAAAGGATGAATGTCGATCTCTCAATCTATGATGCTCCAAGATCTCCCCCTTTGCTGCTAAGTCCCAGATCCGAAAATGCCAGCCCGAACTCAATCGAGTTTACCCATATTTATAGGGAATTAAGGAGTGTAACCCCCCCCTTAATTCTCTCCATAATGGGATTGAGAGGGGTGTAACCGCCCTCTTAATCCGCTCCTAAGTGTGACGGAAATCCCTCAAATCGTGGAGGGAAAACGGTTCCTGCAACCGTTCAGCTCGTGTTTGAACGAGTCAAACACCCACGTTGGTGTTCGGGACCCTAACTCCGCATTTTAGAATGGAGACGCGGAGTTGGGTACTCGTTAAGTGTTGAAAAACACGAGGGCCATCCGCGTTTGGTTTGCTGAGGATTAGAAACGTGGGGGTCGCCTGCATTTTGCTTGTTGAAGATTGGAAACGCGAAGGTCGCCTACGTTTTGCTTGTTGAAGCTTGGAAACGCGAGGATCGCCTGCATTTCAAGAATTGGAACGCGGAGATGACTTCCGCGTTTAGAAAGGGCTAGTTGACTTGTAGCCTCTTCTGTAGAGCATTGTAAAGACCATTGTTGAATGATCTTCGTCTTGGCTCCTCGAAAATATGAGAGTTGTCAGATTGTAACTCCCGATGTTGATTGTGAATGTTGTTGATTAGAGCTTTCATCAGTTGTTGTGAAGATCGTCAGATTGTAACCTTCTATGTGAAAGTCTTCAAATTGTAACCTCCTATGTTGATTGTGAAGTGTTTACTGTCTCGTCGTGCGAGACGGTGTTTACTGTCTCGTATGCGAGACGGTGTTTACTGTCTCGCAGTGCGAGACGGTGTTTACTGTCTCGCACGCGAGACAGCTCTCGAAGGATTAGAAATCGTTTTGTATAACCGCCGACACGTGTCCATTAACTGTCAAAGAACATGGGAAACGTCGTGGGAGAGAATCACGTGGATAACTGTCAAAATAACGGAGTTTGAAACGTGGAAAGACAGTTACAGTGGAAACCGCTGGGCAGTTGGGTTTTCCGAGACAGTGTTTACTATCTCGGAACCCCGAGACAGTAAACTCTGTCTCGGCCGCCGAGACAACAAACACTATCTCGGCCGCCGAGACAGCAAATGCTGTCTCGCAGGCACGTTTTCTCTAAAACTTTGTGTTTTTACTTGAACTGCTCCTAGAGGCTATAAATACCCCCCTAGGGTCATTACTGACGAGGGCTGAGCATTTTAGAGCAGACAGAGCAGAGTTCCTGAGCTTCTGGCAATTCCTTGAGATTCAAGCTTTGACTTGATCTTAAGAAGAGTGATCGTCTTACTTTGATAAGATATTCACTTCAAATTCCTACTTCGATAAACGAATGAAGAATCCCCAAAGCCTTCACGATTCAATCAGAATCTGTGATTCGGTGGTCCACGGGCTAACGCACCCCCGACACAGGCAAAGATCCCGCGCAAGCAGCGATCCAAACAATGATCCTGCGTTTGTTTCTAAATGGTTGTAATTTTCTTTTTGTTGTGTAAAAGAAGTCTTATAAAAATGCTAATTCTTTTGAATTCGTTGTAATCGATCGAAGATATAATGAATTCCACAATGAAACCAATTTTTGACAAAAACAAACTGGCGACCACAGTGGGAGCCAACGGTCTCGCTGCCGAGACCGTCGTGTCGCAGCCGATCAAGATATCGATTAAATCTACGGTCGAGTACGAATTTGACCAAGCAAAATTTGAGGAATATCTGTCATCCTCATCCTCAAAGTCTTCCTCACCTCACAAATGCAGGAAGATTTCATCTTCTAAGAAGGTTTTCAAGTTTTTGACTCCGTCGAACACTACAGATGAAGACTCTCGCTTGATTGTTGCTGAGGATTCTACTCGCAACCTCTCTGCTCATAATGACTCTTCTCCAATTTAAGAGTCATTGAATCAAAGCTCGCCGGCACTAACGAAGAGGGCTCGTCAGAGACAACGTCAGCACCACGCTCGCCAAATGGTTAAGGCTTTGGAACAAACCGATGGGGTTCGTTATCACGTGGACCTAGAGTCAAGGAGGTATCGAGTGGTTCAGTTGTCTCAACGACTAATCACTCATATCTCTGATAAACTAACGACGGAAGAATGGACTCTCGTCAAAAAGGCACGTTCGACCCTCAAAGGACATATACAAAAGCGTCATGTAAACGCTGCTCATGCCCGTGCTCTCTCACAACAAAGACGAGAAAGGAAGAAAGAAACGGTGGCTAAAGAACCACCAAAACTCTGCAAAGTTTGGATTTCAAAGTCTGGAGTTGTACAAAATCAGCATTCGGGGCCCGTTAAGACTCTACACCCGCAAGGGGGTGATTCTAAACATGTGACTGTTGACATAACCTTGGATCACTCAAAGGCAACAATAAGTTACCCTGAGAATGCCAACAAGGCTTTACACCCCCAGAAGAAGACATATTCGCCAAAAGATTTCGTTATACCTGGGAGGTCATACCAACAGACGATAGGATTTTTCGGTAATCATACCGATAAATCGTACTATCAAGCTGTGGGTGTGAATAAATCTCGAAAGAGAATTATTCAAGAAATAAGTTCTCATTGTTCTTGTGCGCGACTCATTAGAGCAGCATTGTCGGAATATGACTACGGTAAACGAGAAGCCATACCGCAAAGAGTCTCAGGGTTCCAGAGACTTTTCACCAAAATGTCAAAGCCCAAGCCGAGACATTTCTGCAAGAAACTTGCTGTTCAAGAGGATGAATTCCCTGAAGTCACCATCAACATGGCTGATAAAGGAAAATCTAAGTGGCATTCAAGTGAATCAAATCCTGACTTTTCCCCGGGAGGAAAAATCAATTCAAGAATTGCTCAACGGATGTCTCGACTCCAGTTAGGAGCCATCAGACGTAGGGACTACAAGAGAATGCATGAAGGAATGTCATCAGAGGATGAGCTCTCGGACATTTGTTCTGCGATCGCTTCGGATGATACATTATCTAATACAGGGCAAACCAGAGAAGTATTCACAATCACCTCTGATCAGTTCACTCAAATACTTCAAGAAGCTCTAGCCAAACAACGCGAAGAAATTAGAGCTGAGATGAAGATGGAGATGGAGTTAGCTATTCAACAAATGAGAGAATTGCTAGCTCAACGGTCTCAACCTCCTGAGTCCAGCCGGTGACCTGAATCCAGCCGCTACATTCAGAATGCTATAGATGACAGTGATCCAGAAGTGGATGAAATCATTATGGCTGATACACCTCCTAATAGCAATAATGCTGGGGTGATTTAACGGATCTTCCTAATAACGATATTAGGGGTGGTTCAATAGCACCTCTTACAGGGGGTGGTCCAACTCATTCTCCTCAACGTCCTTCGAATGAAGACATAGACGATGACGGGAAAATGAAAGAGTTTGAAAACAAAGTCAACGCTTTGATGACGGCTCAAGAAGTGAAGAAGACAGGTATTCCATGTCCCTATCCAAGAGAATGGGATTCAATTCCATACCCGGCAAAGTTCAATCTGATTGACTTCACACCGTTCGACGGGAAGAGCTCGCCTACTCAGCATTTGATTTATTTCAAGTCTCATTTGGGCATGATCTCTGGAAACGAGGCTTTAATGGTCCGGTCATTCGTTGGCACCCTTCGTGGGTCCGCCTTCGATTGGTACCAACGTCTCAAGCCAGGGAGCATCAATTGCTGGGATGACATGGAAAGTTTATTCCTCAATAATTTCTTCGATGATGACACCGAAGTGTCAATCAGAACCCTTCTGGATGAGAAGCAAAGAGACGGAGAGTCAATCGACAATTTTGTCAAACGCTTCCGTAACAAGGCAATGAATTGCAGAGATCCTGTCACAGAGGAGTTCATCCTACAAACATGTCACAACAATCTTTCCATCGATGTCCTGGAAGCCTTGGGGGTCGTACCTTCGATCACTTGGAAAGAATAAAAACTACGTGGCGAACAAGCTGAACACTTTCTTAAAAGAAAGAAAGTTGAGAGAAATCAACCGACGATATCTACAACCGCTGTGAATGCGACTCTCGATCCGAAATTCCAAAAGGAATATTCTTTCGAAGATGATAAAGCTCCAGTCATCTTGAAATACCTCCTCGCCAATGACAAAATCGAGCTGCCACCTATTAAAGATCAGGAGGGAGCTAAGAGGATTATGGATCCAAACTACTGTGCATACCACAGAAGGGTTCTTAATCCCACCAAAATTTGCTTTAGACTCAAAAACAAAATCCAAGTCTTAATTGATTCCAGTGTCATAACGGCGAGACAAGCCAAATAAAGACAACCTTTACTCCATTGGGTACACGAGTATAAACGGTTTCCCCTAACTCCGAAAAGTATATGAGTATAAACTGCTTCTTCATGTAACTCCAAAAGGTATATGAGTATAAACTGTTTCCTGAACCTCCGACCGATATAAAAGGTTAAAAATTGCTTCCAAATGTGATTAGACTCAGGTTCACCTGAAAGCTGGGGGTGGATATGAGATTATCATGGCTGAATACGAAGATAGGAACCAAGACCCGATTCTATATTAAGAACAGCAACGTTGCTCACAAACGAAAAGTTCCTGAAAATGTACTATCCCTAGTATATTCAGGGTAACCTATTTAACGGGAAGTTTCTGGAGAATACTATATATGGTATCTTAAGGATAACCCAAAACTAATCGATTGTTCAAGTTAAAAACCAATCATGTGAATAATCCACCCTTAATCATGACAAAAAATGATTAAGAACCTCCCGTTGTGGCTATTTAATCATGTCTAAAATGATTAAAACCCTCTCACTGTGATTTTTAGAGTACTCTTTCGTTGAGATGAGATTCAATGACTTCATCAAGTCGATCTTCCCTCACAAAACTCTGAAATCATTCATCTGCTGCTTAATTGGTTTTAATCGTCGGGATCAATTTTGCCAACTCCCACTATGACTTTCCAAGCACTTTATCGTTGAGATGAGATTCAAGACCTCATTGGGTCAGTCTTTCCTCACGAAACTCCTACGGTCTAACTGCGGAGTGCTTGATAATTCACAGTCCTCCACCATAAAATTCCTCACCGATCAAATTAACTGGGGTGGGTCCACCAAAATACTTTGTGGTTAAATCCACCTGAACTTCCGCTGTGTCCAAGCCTTTAACACTCCCACTGTTGAGCGCTGACACAACACCCAAAATTTTAATCCATGACAATTAGCAAATCTCCTTTCGTCACTGGTTACTAAAAACATCTTCTGAGTGATTTGTACAAATCTACGTTCCTACTGTTATTTGTACCTCAACTCCCTCCTTTTGCTTGGTCAAACCTTTAAACAGTTAGGACTAAAGCCAAAATATCTTCTCGATTCCTTCCATGAACGAGAAGCCCACAAATCGAGCGATCAAACATTCCTACAGTTAGGATCGTCTCAAAACTCCCATTTGGTCAAACCTTTAAACAGTTAGGACCAAAGCCAAAATCCCCTCTCGATTCCTTCCATGAACGAGAGGTCTACAAATTAAACGATCAAACCTTTAAACTGTTAGGATCGTCTCAAATCCCTATTTGGTCAAACCTTCCTACAGTTAGGACCAAAGCCAAAACCTCTTCTCGATTCCTTCCACGAACGAGAAGTCCGCAAATCGAGCGATCAAACCTTCCTACAGTTAGAATCGTTTCAAAACTCTCATTTGGTCAAACCTTTAAACAGTTAGGACCAAAGCCAAAATCTCCTCTCGATTCCTTCCATGAACGAGAGATCCACAAATTGAGCAATCAAACATTTAAACAGTTAGGATCGTATCAAACTCCTATTTGGTCAAACCTTTAAACAATTAGGACCAAAGCCAAAATCCCCTCTCGATTCCTTCCATGAACGAGAGATCCACAAATTAAGCGATCAAACCTTTAAACAGTTAGGTTCGTCTCAAACTCCAACGTGATAAAACCTTTAAATAGTTAGGATCAAAGCCAAAATCCCTTCTCGATTCCTTCCATGAACGAGAGATCCACAAATTGAGCGATCAAACCTTTAAACAGTTAGGATCGTATCAAACTCCCACATGGTCAAATCTTTAAATAGTTAAGACCGAAGTCAAAATCCCCTCTCGATTCCTTCCATGAACGAGAGGTCCACAAATCAAACGATAAAACCTTTTAACAGTTAGGGTCGTCTCAAACTCGTGTTTGGTCAAACCTTATTACAGTTAGGACCACAACCATAATTTTCTCTCGATTCATTCTACGAACGAGGGGTCCATTTTTAAGTTGAATAATCAAACCTTATGACAGTTAGGATTATTCAAACTCGTCCAGATTCTTTAAGTGAAGATCCCACTTTGAGTTTCCTTTAGACCAGGAGATAGAATATAAAATTCTTCTTCTCCATCATTGGGTTTATCTCTACCAACAAAATAGAGATTAGGAGATAGAATGTAAAATTCTTCCTCTCTGATTTTTTTGGGTTTATCTCTACCACCAAAAAAAAGACCAGGAGATAGAATATAAAATTTATCCTCTCCGATTTTTTGGGTTTATCTCTACCAACAAAAAAGAGACCAGGAGATAGAATATAAAATTCTTCCTCTCTGATTTTTTGGGTTTATCTCTACCAACAAAAAAGAGACCAGGAGATAGAATATAAAATTCTTCCTCTCCATCATCAGGTTCACCTCTACCAACAAAAAAGAGACCAGAATACTCCAATAGGTACACGAGTCTAAACTGTTTTCCTAATCTCAACAGGAAGTTTCTGGAGAATATCACTCAGAATATTCTTAAGAATAACCTGAATAGTCCAATAGGTATACGAGTCTAAACTGTTTCCCTACCCTCAACAGGAAGTTTCTGGAGAATATCACTTAGAATATTCTTAAGAATAACCTGGCTACCTCCCAACGAGTATATGAGGTTAACTACTTCTCGAAAACTCCAAAAAATACATGAGTATAAACTGTGTTCTTATGAAGACTGATACAGTGATTAACAATCCAGTATCAATTTGATGACAAAAGCTGAATTCACAAGTACAAATTCCAGCCTTGATTCAAGATCTCGACAACGGTCAAGCGATAAACGTAGTACCGAAAGAATATTAGCTATTCTACAAGGAACTGAATAGACCAAGGGATGAAGAGATCAGGAGTTGAAACCATTTACGGATCCTTCTACACGGTCTACTCAACCAAGTATTGAAGAGATCGTAAGTAAAATATATCTTATCCAAAGTATCCCAGACTCCTCTATAAAAGAATGAGTCTGGAATACTTTGGAGGGGGTATCTGTAGGCGTTAAAAAATGCCAAAAGATATCCAAATACAGCTCAAGAGGAGATCATCGAAAAGATCAAAAGAACACAAGGAACAGTGTAGACTGTCTCGGCACGCGAGACAGTGTTTACTGTCTCGTCGTGCGAGACAGTATTTACTGTCTCGCATGCGAGACAGTGTTTACTATCTCGTAGTGCTTGTCTCGCATGCGAGACAGCTCTCGAAGGATCAGAAACCGTTTTGTATAACCGCCGACACATGTCCATTAACTGTCAAAGAACATGGGAAACGTCGTGGGCGAGAATCACGTGGATGACTGTCAAAATAACGGAGTTTGAAACGTGGGAAGGCAGTTACAGTGGAAACCGCTGGGCAGTTGGGTTTTCCGAGACAGTGTTTAATGTCTCGGAACCCGAGACAGTAAACTCTGTCTCGGTCGCCGAGACAACAAACACTGTCTCGGCCGTCGAGACAGCAAATGCTGTCTCGTAGGCACGTTTTCTCTAAAACTTTATGTTTTTACTTGAACTGCTCCTAGAGGCTATAAATACCCCCCTAGGGTCATTATTGACGAGGGCTGAGCATTTTAGAGCAGACAGAGCAGAGTTCCTGAGCTTCTGGCAATTCCTTGAGATTCAAGCTTTGACTTAATCTTAAGAAGAGTATCATCTTACTTTGATAAGATATTCACTTTAAATTCCTACTTCGATAAACGAAGAAAGAATCCCCAAAGCCTTCACGATTCAATCAGAATCTGTGATTCGGTGGTCCACGGGCTAACGCACCCTCGGCACAGGCAAAGATCCCGCGCAAGCAGCGATCCAAACAACGATCCTGCATTTGTTTCTAAAAGGTTGTATTTTTTTTGTGTAAAAGAAATCTTATAAAAAGGCTATTTCTTTCGAATTCGTTGTAATCGATCGAAGATATAATGAATTCCACAATGAAACCAACTTTTGACGAAAACAAAAAGATGACTAAAATATACATTAATGAGATAGTGAGATTGCATGGTGTACCAATATCAATAGTTTCTGACCGAGATCCTAGGTTCACATCAGAATACTGGAAAATATGCATAGAGCCCTGCAGACTAAACTAAATTTCAGCTCAACTTACCATCCACAGACAAATGGCTAATCAGAACAGACAATTCAAACACTAGAAGATATGCTGAGATGTTGCGTACTGGGAATGAAAGAGTTTTGGGAAGATTATTTACCTTTGGCCGAGTTTGCATACACTAACAGCTATCAAACTAGTATTCAGATGGCACTATATGAACTTTTTTATGGAAGAAAGTGTAGGCCTCCTATCTATTGAGACGATGTTGGAAAAAGAAGACTTCTCGAACCAGAATTAGTACAAATAATTGATAAAATTCAATTAGTTCGGGAACGTTTTCGCACTGCACAAAGTCGTCAGAAGAATTATGCTGACCGAAAAGAAGAGAATTGGATTTTCGGGTGGGCGATCATGTTTTCTTAAATGTTTCTCCTACCCGAGGAGTGGAACAATTTGGAATCCCAAGAAAGTTAAGCCCGAGATTTGTTAGTCCTTTTGAGATTCTGGAAAGGGTTAGTCCAGTGACGTATAAATTAGCGTTAACGCCATCTCTATCTAGAATAGATAAAGTATTTTCACGTATCGATGCTGCGAAAGTTCACCCGAGATCCAAAAGAGATAATTGAATTATCTCCAGTGAAGCTCAAACCTGGTTTGACTTACGAGGAGAAACCTGAGCGTCTTGTGGATTCTAAGAACAAGTACTTAAGCGTCGTAACATCAAATATGTAAAAGTACAATGGAAGAAACATTCAGAAAGAGAAGCTACTTAGGAAACTGAAGACTCTATGCGAGAGAAATGTCCTGAGCTCTTTGGAGTAAGGTATTTTAAGTTTCTAGGATGAAACTTTTTATTATGTGAGGAGAGTGTAACAGCCCCAAACAAAAAATAAATAAAAATAAAAATAATTAAAATGGCATTGTTCCCCATCGCCTCACCAATGGTGGTAACTTTCCTTTCACCGCCTCCTAATAGTATAAAAGGGGAGGAAAGGGGGAGAAATTAGGGTTAACAAAAAAAAATAAAATAGAAAAAGAAGGGAAGGAGAAGAAGAATAAGAGGAAAAGAAAAACAGGAAGCCAAAGGTAGAAATGTTTTCCTCCTATTTCTTCTTTTATTTTAGGTTTTTGAAATTGAAAAAAAGAGAAGAGAGAGAACTTACCTGATTGCCGATGGGGGGTCGTCGACGACCCCACTCGTCAGAGGGGGCCTCGCCTCAGGTGGCCGCTCTGATGGTGAAGCTTGAGCAGCCGCGCCAACTTGACACTGCAGAGGAGAGAGATGGAGGGGGGAGAGGGGGGAGAGAGAGGAGATAACAGGAAAGGAAAAAACAGAGAGGAAGAAGAGGAACGTGAAGAAGAAAGATAAATAAGAGAGGAAAGGGAATTATAATTAAATAGCCAAATTGTTTTGAGACCCCTAAAGAATTTTTAGTTTGTATATGGGTCCAAAGATAAAAAGGAATAGAAATATTCATGAGGGCTCTGTTGTTCAATAAATTGCAACCAGACCCAGAAAATTTAAACTTACTTAAGAATGAAGTTAGGTAAATTGCTAAAGAGAAGAAGCCTACGTGTAGCTTATTTATAGCTAATTATTATTTGAGCATACTTGAATATGATTGAAATCCTTGCAGTGATTATCCTATAATATGTACTTATCCTGAATTAATATTAGTCTTATATTTATATATAGGTTCAGGTTGATATTTGGAAAATAGAATTTGAGGAAGCTATACGTATTGGAGGTGAGTTCATTTCTCACTAGTATTTTTTATACGAAATTTGCATAAGTGTTTTTTTTTGTTGACAAGGGAACCCTGGTCAGCACCTCCACTTAAACTCCCTTTGGAGTCCGCCGCACCCCGGTTCGAATCCCCTCAGTCCCCAACAATCCGCAAGGAGCTACCTCTTAGTACCAGAGGGCTCATCCCCAGCACGTGGGCGAGCGGTGTGTATACGTGTTATATTTGATTTTATTTTATGCTCAAAAAAACAAATAGTTTATTATTTTGTATATATATTGTTGATGCTCAATATCAAACAGAATAATCCAGAAGAGGATGGTTGTGGAATTATGAAGGATGATGGAGGGCCCGCTCCCTCCTTTAACTTTATGTCTGGTTCTTGAACGAGGGTTTGATGGTCACGCTGCACAGACAAGAAGAACCCGTGTTGTGGCGCTAGCCAAAATGATAGAGGAGGTTCTCCATGAGAGGGGCCGTGTTGTGGCGCTAGCCAAAATGGAGGAGTCAACGGTGCATGTGTGGCGTCAATTGGGCTAGGAGCATGCAACGCTTGTCATCTCCAAGAGGAGGTCAACCACTTACAAAAGTCACTTTCGGTGGTTCAAAGCCCAAAGGCTCAACTTGAGTCTGAGGCTCACCGTCGAGAGATCATCGAGGAGTATCGTCAATGTTTAACTAGAAAAACTGAAGTGGTGATCGCTTGCAAGGCAGGGTATGACTATCTGTCTGCGCAACTTCCAGCTGAGACGAGGAACCCGCACAGCCGCTTCCACTATCCTTACATCGTGGCTAAGTGCCTGGACGAGCTGGTGGAGATGGAAGCGCTTGGAGGGGGGCTTGATCTCGACGAGGACGAGGGAGAATCGGATGAAGGAGAAGACTGCTCGACTCCTCCGCCGGCTACTCCTAGGGGTTCCCCGCTAGTGACTCTAGGAGCAGGAATAGACTTCTCGTAGCCGTCCAAGACTTCTGTCTTTTACTTCTGTGTTGTATAGATGTATACATCGTATCTTGTAAAGACAATCAATGAATAAAGAAATACTTTTGAGCCTAAAATTGCTTGTCATGTGTTGTACAATTTCAATTGATATTTTTTGAATGACTTAGCTCCATGATAGACTTAAACTGTTGACTCAAGGGGACTCGTCCTTTGTTTTTGTCTCGAACTCAAGTAGTCGCTCCTGATGTGTTAGTTTTTGTCTAAGTATGGAACTAAATTGGTCAATTTGGTCGACTGCTTTAGATAGTTGACGTCTAAGCTTCTTGGGCGAGTGCCTGAGATACTTTTGAAGCCTACTGTTAGCTATCACCAGTCTACTAGGGACTAGTCGATTGTTTGTCGAATAGACGCTTAGTTTCTAGAAGCCTTTATTGGGTAAGTGAAACGTCACTGTGGGAAATGACATGATGACGCTGTCAGTTGCCAGAGAGTTATGGCGTCGCTTCGATTTTCGAGCGAAGAGGCGCAAAGTAGAGAGGCACTTCGAATTTCGTGCGAAACGTTTGAGATTTCAAGGTGAATCTCGTTCGTTCACAATGAAATGAGCCGACTATTCAGATTAGTCCACGTGTTCCTCTTGAAGGCTATAAAATAGCCCACTAGGGGCGCAGAAGAGTCTTCTTCACCAATTCTTGCTCTAAAATCTTTAGCGCTTTCTCTCTCAACTTTTCCAAATCCTTTGCACCCCAAATCTTCAAATGTCTTCTCAGACCTCCACCACCGTCCGCAACGAGGAGAGAATCGCTCTTCTTTGGCTGATCCGCTCGAAGGTCGTCGTCGAAGAGCTCAAGCAGTACTGAGCTCTATGATATCCCCAGAGCTTTCACGCTTACAGCACCTAACGGGGATGAGTTAGTGTACCACCACAGTCAAAATAAAGAGTCATTGTACCTTGCCCATTTCGAGTATGGGCTCCGGCTGCTGCTTCATCCCTTCATTAGGGATGTATGCGTTGCTCTGGGGGTTTCCTCCTCTCAGTTCACCCCGAATGCAATTGGGGTTTTGGTGGGCTTCATTATGATCTGCCACCGGGTTGGTGTCCTATCGAGCATGTGCCTCTTGGGGCATCTGGTCGGGTTCAAGTCAACGAGGAGGGACCAACACTACTTCTATCACTACAGTAGAGGTGGTAGGATTGTCTCCGACGCTCCTGAGTCAAACATGGATTGGAAGGAGTAGTTCGTGTGGGTCTTCGGCGTCAACAACATCCTCTCCTGCCCTAATTGGCCTGAAGTGGCCAAGGACGTATTGAAACTGTACTTCCTCAATGCTGAGGAGAGGCGGCAGCTGGAGAAGATTCACTCCTATATCGGGTCTCGGGAAATAATGACTTCACACCTAAAGCAACTCACATATTTCATAGGAAAGTTCAAATCTCATAATTTTCTTTCATCAAATGTCTAGTTCTCATGGAGGAATACATATTATTTATAGGACAAAACCTTAATATTAAAGATGACATTAAATCCTTAAAATATTATCTAATAAAACTAATAATCAACATAACCTAATATATAACAAAAATATCTAAAAAAATAAGATCTCAAATTACTAATCCCTATCAAATAAAATTAAAATATCCTAAAATAATAGGAAACAAAATCTCTAACTATATTACTAAACAGAATCAATCAAATCCTAACTTGCCCTGCGTCATGTATGTTCCTTTAATTTCCTTTAGGACATGTTATTTAAAACCATGGAAACAATGTTTCTAAGCTCTATCACAAAGAAAACGAAAATTAAAAGGTCCATGGGTTTTTGTTTCTCTAGTTTTGTTTGCCCAAGCATTTGTAGAAGGGGGAGGGGGGGGGGGAGCGGGCTACCACGTCACGAAGTAAGAAAACCCCATTTACAAGCTAAAGGGTTGGAAAAGGGGTGGAAACTTAATTTTTGGCATTAAAATGATACCATATTAATTGTGGGCTTTATCACGGGTGGAAAAATGAAGTGTACTTTCCATATTATCCCCCAAAGTCTTTCATATTTTGATATCAGTCCCAAACATTTTCAAAATTGGAATTAGTCCCTCGAATCTTTGAGTGTTTTGAAATTAGTGCCCCAAATCGTTAAATGCTTTGTGGGTATACTTACCTCTATTTTAGAGAACCAAACACTTTGTCTTATGTAGATGGTATGCTCATCGTGGTATGCTAATTCATTTTTTTCTCGTGTCAGGGTTTTCTATACAAATAGCAAAAAAAGATTAAGAAAACTTGTATTTCCTACATTTGGTTTCCTATTTTTATGTCGTGAAACAATTGCGGATTCAATTAAACCTATTTCCACTCTTCTTTTATGGGCGAGCCAAACACGAGACAGTCATTTCCAACAAACCCCAAGAAGCTTAGAAAAATGGATTTTTCTTTTAGGGGATGTTTGGTTGGTTTCCTAAAAATCAAGAAAAAAACTCATCACAACATCCAATAAAATATTATTTTCATCCCACAACTCATCTCATATCATCTCAAATAAACCAAACACAAAAATGGGTCACATCATCCAACTCATCTCATCTCCATCTCATATCATCTTTTAAAACCACTATCATCATCCAATAATATAGTGACAACTCATCTCATCTCATTAACATTTCATTTCCACCAATTTCCTAAAAAAATTAATGAAATTGATTTCCTTAAGTGTGGGTCACATCATCCAATAATATATTGATAACTTATCTCATCTCATCTCATCTATTTTCTTATTTTTAAGTATGAACCAAACACAAGAAAAGAACCTATTATAGGAAATAGGTTTATTATAATTTATTTCATTATTTTTTTAGCTAACCAAACAACAAGTTTTCTTAAAAATCACCCACATCATTCAATAATAATGTGACAATTCATCTCATCTCATCTCTCATTCTTTGATTTCCTTCTTTTTTTAGCCAACCAAACAATCTCAAAACAAATTTTCTTAGAAATAGGTTTCCTGTTATTTGATTAACCTCTTCTTTTAGGGGGTGTTTGGTTACATTTCTATAAATTGTAGGAAATGTTTTCCATCAAAAATTTGATTTTCTTGTATTTCTTAAAAAAATTATAGGAAAAGTTTTGAGAAGTCAAAAAGTACAAATTTTCTTGTTTTTTGAAGTTTGCTTGTTTGGTTCAAAACAAGAAAATGTGCTACACACTTTATAGAAATAGCAACTTTTCTTTTTCTTTTGTTTGGTTATATATGACAAATTTATAGAAAATTGTTAACTACCATATTTATTATTTTAGTAATTGCTAGTTTAATGTCTAGTTCCTAACAATATAGAGCTAAACAAGCTTGATTGAGCCATGAAACCAAAATAATAGCCAAAACAACCCGACAACAAGCAAAAATATCAATCACATAGCCAACAATAGAGAGCTAAACAAGCTCGAATCAGCATAATAACCACAAAACAGCATCCATCGTTCGACAACAAGCCCAAATGAGCACAAAATATCCAACAATAGAGAGCTAAACTAGCTAAACAAGCTCGAATCAGCATAGAAACTGAAAAAACAGCCTTCGTAGATCGACAACAATCCCAAATGACCACAAAATACCCAAGAATAGAGAACTGAACAAGGTCGAACCAGCAAACAAACTGAAAAAACAGCCTTCATAGCTCGACAACAAGCTCAAATGACCACAAAATACCCAAGAATAAAGAGCACAACAAGCTCGAATCAGCATAGAAACTGAAAAAACAGCCTTCGCAGCTCGACAACAAGCTCAAATACTCACCAAATACCCAACAATAGAGAGCTAAACAAGCTCGAATCAGCATAACCAACAAAAAAACAGTCTTCATATCTCGACAACAATCCCAAATGACCACAAAATACCCAAGAATAGAGAGCTAAACAAGCTCGAACCAGAAATGAAACTGAAAAACAACATAATAACTGATAAACATCCCAACAGCTCAACAAGGAGCACAATAAGCCACCGAAAACCCAAAAACAGAGAGCTAAACAAGATCGTAACAGAATCTGTAACCTAAAAACAGCCCCAACTATTTCTAAACAAGCTGATGGCCTCACCCAAGAATCTGCAATCCATTAACTCAGAGAATAGTAACCAAAAAACATGAAAGTGCTCAACAACAAAGAAAACTCAT
>BQKN01000438.1:0-10884 GCA_022839385.1 Asparagus kiusianus | reverse complement strand
TAATTGTATAGGAATTTTTGTAATTCTTTTTCCGAATGGGTAGCTGTTCTAATACGAGCTTGTATATACATATTTATATGCTTTTCTGTCTTGAAAGGAAAGGAAGAGAAATGTCTACGTATGACTATCTCATGCACATTGGTTTAATTACCAGGAAATCTCATTCTATGAGGCCTTATACAATGTCTACTGAATTTGTTTGAAGCCACATTGCAGTTACAGCAACTAGTACTTAGATGAAGTTTCATACGATCCACGTATATGTAGTTTGAATGACGACTATGTCATTAGATCCCAACATATTCTCCCACCTAATTTTGCTTAAGTGTCTACACTTATCTGCTTGATTCTAAATCGACTCAAAATTATTTAACCTTTAATTGAGTCATGACTCGAACATATTTAATTGTATATCTATATATTTGAGTATTTTCTTTCATTGAGGGATTAAATTAATCCCCTTGTTTGCATTTGCTAGACCAAATCCATACATACTGAATGGTTCTGACACTTAATTTCGATGACCAAAAAGCTCTTGACACGAGAATATTTGTTTATAGTCATTTGGTATGTCTGGCACCTAGTTACCCTATTTTCATTTACATTGTCTGTCTCATGTGATGCTGTACGCATGGTATTCCTGGATTGTATAAATTGCTTGCAGTTTGTCTGCCCGTTGGCCATTAAGTAGATTGACACTACGTCTTTCAATGGAAAAAATGTCTTATTTAAGATGAATTGTTAGGGATGATAAAGTAAGGTTACTTTTAGTGTCTTGTGTCCTTTTATAGTATGTTGTAATTGCTGAAAAGTAGATATAAATTATTAAATAATAATGTTTTACGAACTGTTGCTCTTTCCCCAACGAACCATCAGCATGCTTGATATTTGATGATAACAACATTCTGGGACATTGACTTTGATACTTAATTTCTGGAGCTATCTTTGTATAAATCTGCTTTATGCTTATTTAAGATGCATTACTAAGGATGGTAAGGTGAGATTTGTTTCACTGTCTTGTATTCTTTAAGTTTGTTAGAATGTAGTTGCTTGAAAGTGAGAAATAAACAAATTAATTTATTAAATAATAAAGTTTTGTGGAGTGTTTGCCTTTCTCCAATAGACCATCAGTATGTTTGATATTTTTTATGACAACGATATTCAGGGTCAACAACTTTGATACTTTGAAGATTTTCTCGAGTTCTCTTTCTGTAGAGTTGCTCTATGTCTTTAACTATAAAGTTTTCCCATTAGTGGAGAGTAGGGGTGTATTCGGTCTGGATATAGCTCAGGTATGATACTTTACCATATTTATATTCGTTTACCCATCTTGGATACGGATACCGATATATCTCGATAAAGAAAATTTATATTCATATCCGCTAAAACTGTGTATGAATATGGATATACATGCAGATATATAAGCAAATATGCTTGTAGATATAAAATGGATATGAGAAAACTATATACTATTGAAAAAATATAAGAGTTCATTAATATGTGCATTATATCTGAAAAGTTAAGATTAGACATCTTGGTCACCAAAATTAACTTTAAATCCATAATCTAAGAATTAAAACTATCGGAACAGTATGACTAATATGTATATGGATATTTCAGATAAGGATCCAGATATTTCATTACAAAACTATATTCGTAACAATATCCTGTCGGTTACAGATTTGAGTAACCATATTGTATCCTATCAGATACAGTTACGGATAATTTCTCGAATACAAATACGGTTTAGCACCTCTAATAGAAGCGACCAAGAAGTTTCTTGATTTCACTATCTGACCTAGTTACTTTTTAAGCTTGTTGGTTCTCACTAATTGTCCTGGAAAAAACATCTTTATTAGTGTTCCAATGTTACAATGTTTTGATTTTTCATTTCGACGGTTTATTAGGTTGTGCTGCACAAGATTCCAAACTTCTTCAAAACACCGGTAAAACATGACTGTTGCCTTGAGTGCCAAGTGTTTTCAATGCGCAATGCACGATGCAGGACACAAAGTCCCTTTGCACACACGTGCAAGGCACAACGTAGTACACGCTCCTGAGTGAAATGAGGCGCACACCACATGATTTATCAAGATAGATAATCGAGCATGAAAAGAAATGTTTATGAATTTTCACATAAAAAACATGTCACTATAAATAATGTGTACTACCAAATAACAAAATAAGGTCTTAACTTACTTCTAAATTAAAAGTCAAAATTTTCTAAAGATGTCTGGAATGGAATAATGGAATGGTTCTATTTTAGGTGAAGAAGTTGTGATTTAAACCAATTATTGAATTGGTATAGCTGCAACTTAAGGGGGAAAAGATTCAAGCACAAAGTTAAAAAAATGGCATTTACATCCACTATCTATAATATCTGGATTGAACGGAATGGGAGGATCTTTAAACAAAAAAGCAGAGATATAATGCTTGTTATCAAGATCATCAAGGTGGACCTGATGACAGCCATTCTAAATAGCGATACTGCTGCTGAGAATAGAGACTGGATACTATCTTTATAGACCTCAAAAGATTTCAGCTTACTGTCAGGTTTGCTTGTTGACAGTTCTCAATGGTAAATGCAAAAATTTGAGTAAGCTCACAGAAGTGATAGATCCAAAGATTTGACTATTTCAGGGGATCTTAGCTTTATAACTATGCTCATGCTTTCTAAACTCTGTACATAAGAGTTCACTTGAGCTTTCGTTTTTAGGTTTTCTTTTGCTATCTCATATAAATGATGAGATGATTGATGTATATACATTTCTCATATTGGTGATGAATAAAAAATTTCATTTACAAAAAAAAGTCAAACTAGGATTAATATCGAAGAAAAATCAAATAGTAAATGAGAATGAGTTAAAATCCTCAGTCATTCTAGTAAAATGGCCTAATAGATTTACTTTTCTTTTTCGAATATGGATTATCGTATACAAAGATACGATTGAAATCCTAAATAACAAAAATATATGAGGTTATGTCTTCCATGCACCATAGGTGAAGAGCCTCTGTCTAGAGCACTTGTGAGGCGCAAAATGGACTGTCGCATTATATGTTGGGCATTTCGCCATTGTCCTATATCACAAGGCGCATGAGGCATAGTGAGGCGTGCGAATTTGACAACGTTGTGAATGCCTTAATGAAAACATGTTGTTAATGACGGTACCTCTTCATGAAAAACCTTGAGCCAAAGAGTTGATAAACATAATTGAATCCATAATCCCCAATTCATGTCTTCTAAACATGCTAACTTGGTGCAGATCAAGGTGGGAACTCTGTTACATAAGTAGAAGGCTCTCGATTGTGTTGTCTTTGGCGCTAATCGGATCCAATCGAAAAGTATGAGGTTCTGTATAGTGTGAACTCTGTCAGGTGCCCGAATTAGATCTGGATCTAAAAGGAGGAGTAGGTAGATTTTCAAGTCGGTTATAATTTTCTAGAGTCGTGTTGTGATGCGTTGGTGGGGGAAGGATTATTATTTATTGAGGGTCGATTGGAGGAGATTTGGTGGCGGCGATACTCGGAGGTCGTCGTCGTGGTTCATAGTTGGATTCGAAGGATTGATGCATCGTCGGAGAAGGCAAGTGTCGGATCTCGAGGATGGATAGTAGAAAATTATTGTTCATGCATTCAAGTAGTACTTTGATTTACTGTTCATCCATGAACAGTTTCTTACCCCCTCTTGCTAATATATGTTTGTGGGTTCCTTTGAGGATTAGGATTTTGGGAGAAAGTTGGAGTAGGAATAAGATGTAAAGTGGAGGATTTAGATATATAACTAGGCCTCACGCCGAGGGGCATCACACTCAAGGCCTCAAGAGTTCGAAGTGGCAAATCACATGCGAAAGATCACCTCACACGCTAAAGAAAGAATTATCATTTTTTTAATTCATCAATGTCTATTCCTCATGGAGGATAACATCTCTTATTTAAAAAAAGAAGAAAACATATAAATGTTTAAGGACGCAAATTAAAACTCTAATCAAATTAAACATAACAAAACTAAAAGATGCAATCAAATAAAATTCTAACTAAACTAGAAAGAGATCTAAAAATCAAATCTTGAAGAAATTATAACTAAAATAAAAGATTATTTGGAATCACATCAAATATTACTAAAATTAAAATTATCCTAATAAATCTTAAAAATTTTTGATGGATAGTCCATGGTTGTCTTGCATCAGATTTGCCCTTATTAGAGAAAACTTGATCTTGAGTTTTATAATGGGAGAGCATAACGATTAGTTTGACTGGTTGAAAGTACTCCATCATGGGTTGTAGGATCTTCAATGTGAGTTGTAAAATCAATATTAGTTGGCAGTGGAGGATATGAAATAACAAATTCAAAAATTATATTAGTTTGAGCAGTGAATTTACACAACATGTTGATCTTAAATTCAAGTTATAGGCTTGACTTGAGTTCAGGCTCTGGACGTGATTCGAGCTCTAGTTTTGAATCACATCTGGTTCAATTTCCTATTTGAGCTTGAGAACTGGGCTCTCCTTTAGGTTCGAGTACATGCACCAATTCTGAATCAATTTTCATTTCTAGTTTTGCTTCTGACTCAACCTCAGGTTATCTCCCTCGCTCAGGGTCGGGCTCTGAGATGGTCTTTTGCTCTTTTTCTTCTTCTGTTTGAATGATACGGGTCGCCGTGCGAGCACCCTTTGGTCGCGAAATTACCAAAAGGTGGGTTGAGAAGAAGACAACCAAAACACAAGAACAATTCAGTATGACGAAGAAAAATACATTCTCTAGATTATGAATAATCAATTATTACAAATCTCTCCCTCACAATCTCACTAGAATCGAGAACAACCTCTCAATCCTTTCTAAACCCTAATACAATGATTAGAATCTCTCTCTGATTCTAAGATGATGTTTAGAAGCCCTAAACAACCCTTTATATAGGTGTACAAACGTGGATGGCAATCTGATAAATAACCAAACCCAAAACCAACAGGAATTCGTGTGAACAGAAACCCGAACAAATCAGGAAACTATCGATGAGTCGACTCATGACTGAGATGAGTCGACTCATCCGAAACTGGACAAAACACAAAAACCAGCAATGAGTCGACTCATAACTGAGATGAGTCGACTCATGACACATTGGTCGACTCATAAGCCCGCAGGTCGATTGGTCAGAGACTTTTAGCAAAACGGCTGGGTTTCGTGAGTCGACTCATAACAGGCATGAGTCGATTCAACCTGATGAGTCGACTCATGTACATGTATGAGTTGACTCACGAGCTGAAAACTGGATTCTTCGAATCTGCTACTCGTCGTCTCGTTCCATGCTTTCACCTGCGTTCCACTGTACTGTTTTACACCCCTATTCTCATGCTATCATGAGAATCATCTATCCTCAAGCTCTCATGAGGATCGCTAAGTTCCGAAGAGAAGATACACCCGTATCGTTGAAGCTTAGATTCCAATATCATTTCTTGTTCGGAATTGATTTTCACTTTTGGTTCTTCTTTTCAAGAAGCTCCTGCAGCATTGCCAAGTGGAAAAATATTTTCTCAATGTGCGCGTCCATACATGCTGAGGCTGAGGATTTGCTTGAGCTTTAAGTCGATAACTTTTCAGAACCGTGTTGTAAGGCCTTGGCAGGGAAGGATCATTATTCGTTGAGTGTCAATTGAAGGAGATTCAGTGACGACGATACTCGAACAAAGGTTGTCGTCCGGGTTCGTAGTCGGATTCAAATGATTGTAGCATCATCGGAGGAGGCAGGTGGCGTCGGATCTCGAGGAGGTGGCGGATGGATAGTAACAAATTTACTATTCATCCATGAAGAAAAACTTTCCCCCTCTTGCTAATTTATGTTTGTTTGTTGTGGGATCTTTTGAAGATAAGGATTTTAGTAGAAAGATGGATTAGGGATGAGATTTAAAGTGGAGAATTCAGATATAAATAGGCCTCACACCTAGGGGGCATCACACCCAAAGGCTTTATACTCCAAAGTGGCAAATTACATGTCAAAGAACACCTCAGGTGCTTAAGAGAAAATTATCGAACTCAATTTTTTATCCATCAATGTATATTCCTCATGTAGGATTACATCTCTTATTTATAGGAAAAAAACATCTAAACAGTTAAAAAGGAAGCAAATTAAAATTCTAATGAATTCAAAACCTAACAAAATTAAAAGATGCAGTCAATTAAAATACTAACTAAACTAGAAAGAGATCTCAAAATATATAAAGAAATCATAACTAAAATAAAAGATTATATGAAATCAAATTAAATATTACTAAAATTAAAATTATTCTAATAGATCTTAAAATCTTTTGATGGACAATCAATGAATGTCCTGCGTTAACTTCTTTCAGCTGTTGTGCTATAAGCCTCGAACCCTGGTATAAAATAGTGTCAAGTTATTTGGTATGCCCAATGCTTGATAAGGCATGGAGGCTAGATAGGCAGTGGCTTGTGACATTTAGTAGTTTAAATTGCTATGAGAATTTAATCCAAGTCATTTCTTAATTATTAGATGGCTAATTTTTTTCTACATATTTTTTTACCGCAGTTGAGTTAGGTTTGATGGATATAGGATCTTTGAGTTAGGCTTCTCTCACTATCACATTTCGGGGCCAGGACAATAGTTCCAAATTGTTGCGTAGACCTAAACCATCAGCTATGATTATTGTCGTTGCCTTAAGGAAACGACAACGATTATTTAATTCTTATCATTGAATGCCTACAACCATTGTTGGAATATAGCAGTGGTTTATGTGACGGTTTCGTCGAGCAAACACGAAAGTTTTGTTGAGCAAACACGACGATGTCTGTTATTTGGCGCTACAGTTTCTTTGTGCAGAACCCGACAGTTTCATTAAGCATGGGTGGTGGTTTTGAGCGAAGGGGCCGACTTTGCTCTAACTAAGGCAATGGTTTTTTAAGCAAAGGTAATGGTTTTAATTTTCTTAGAAAATAAATTGTTAAATTAGATGCCTTCTAATGTGGATTTTGTCCTGCATCACCTTCCTTGTAATCAAAGATCAATATAATTCGAGGAAAATGCAAAATTTATCATGGATTCACATAAAAAAAACCCATGTGTGTACTACATATATTCTATATTATGAAGAACTTTTGAAGGGCTTGCAAAAAAAGAGGGGTGAAGGTCATAATGGGCAGTCGTTCATTTCACTATTCAATCTCAGGGGCAATTGATTTTGTAATTTGATAACCAAATTGTAAGTGTTTCTTGACTTTTACAAGAATTAAGGTTGGCTTTGGGACTTCTATACTATATTTCCCTTCCCACGCCATATAGACTCATTCTTTCTCATATCTAATAAAAATTTAAAATGTCCAGAACTTTCTAGATAAGATTCTTCAAGAATGAAAAAATAGCGGAATTAGGCCTCATTTGCAAGAAAACCCTCAAGCTCTCCAAAAAGGAATTTAAGATTTTTAAAATAACAGTTAGTGAATAGATTAAAAAGTATAAAATTACATTTTTCTCAATTAAAATTCGAGATAAAAAGATTGGACATAAGTAGTTTAGAGCTTACTCTTTAATTTAAATTATATAAATAATCTATTTTTAAAATTTCTTATACTTTTTATATTATTGTGAAAAAGGCATTCAACGAAATGTTTTTAGTTGATCTTTGGTAAGTGAATGCCTGCCCTAATGTTATAATACCTTTGTTGTCGGGTCTTGAAATTATGAAAGTAGCATAAGATTGTGGCATGCTTAGTACATTATAAGATTAATTCGAATTTGGCATTCTTCATAATCTAAGTTGCATAGAAATGGGCACTGGTATTGGTACGGGACACGACAAATTCATGAAAGGTAGGGTATGGGGAGACAACTATAGAAATATTTATGTGCACACTTAGAAATTATATACTGAAATTAGTAGTTTAGTGAGATCAATATTATTTTTCTTTCATGTGTTATGAGAGTAGAAATTCATATAATATTTTTATGTTTCTTTTGTTATGTGGATTATAAATTAAAAAATCACTCATTTTGAACTGGACACCAAAAGAACCCTTTAGATTCATTGTTTGAAATCCAGTCTATGTCCCTCGAGTTTCAAGAAGTGGATGTGAAGTGTAGGATATATGTACAAAGAGTGTATGACAAGTGTTCTAAATTATAACATGTAGTGTATAATTAAGTATTTGGCCGAATAAATGTAAGCGTATATGCAAGGAGTGTTCAAGGAGTTTCGATAAAGATATGGGTACGTGCACGTGTGGGTATAGCTTCAGATAGAAGTGCCCAAGTAACATAGTTCATTATACATTAACAAAGCTAGCTTTACAGTAATTTAGCTATGGCTATGATAGAGAGGATTTGTCACTACCTAGATGTAGTGGAGATTCCTCAAATCTTTTTCCAATCTTCTTTTATTTAGTTGACTTAGTTGACGGTTATGATTCATTCAAAACTTTAGCATTCACCATATCCCCAGCATATTGCTCTCATCCAATTCTTCGCTTAACGAGAAACATAGCTATCCACTAAATACTAGGCGATTGAAATTAAAATTAATTTGCATACTGAAGAGTAACAATATAGTATGAAAAATATTTCTTTCATTTTTAAAAATATAATTGGTGTCTATTCTACTATTTTCTTTTACGTAAAATTTAGAAAAATTAACTTCGCTAAGTTCTATTTGTCTAAAATACCACCACAATATGTAAAAGATGTCTAAAATCAGGAACAGGTTATTGGGATTTGGGACATGTAGTATTTTACTCATCTGTGGATAATTGGGACGTGTAGTATTTTACTCGTCTGTAGGAGGGTGCGGATAAGGTTAATAATAGTTCAAACTTGCTAAGAGAAGAAACGAATGGGGTGGAGTGGTCATTGCATTTTGTTGGGACATGTATTTTACTCTTGTGTAGGGGAGTTTGAAAAAGGTTCATCATAATTAAAAGTTGTCAACAGAAGAAACAAATGATACAGTCTGCTCTTTGCAATTTGTTACCTCGTATGGAAAGAACACAGTTACTGAAAAATGCTTCATTGTTGTAAAATCATGGATTCCAGAACCATCATTGCAATTGCTTGTCTTCATCAAATATGATATTCTTTGCACACGAACTTCTTGGACATGCTTTGGACACAATTATAACACCGAATAATTTACCCCTGATCTTAAAATATTTATTGCACTAATGAAGTTGAGACGATTTTTAAATTATGTGTTTTGCACTATGCTTGTTTCAATCATTTTAATGCTTACTTTTTGCACATAAAGGATACATGATAATCATAATATTTGAACAATATTCAGTTATGTTTGTACTTCTGTTATAACATAGCTTTCTTTAGGATCATGCTTCTGTTTGTATCCTTGCAACATTGGAAATTGTAACAAAACCTATAAAATTTGTATAGTTAATGGAACTCTATCAGTAAGTTTAATGCCTATTGCTGTTTAACTCAATTGTTCATTTAATTTCATTAATTAGAAAACACAAGAATTAGATATTTGTATTGCATTAGCTAGAGAATTTTGCAATCTAATACAGGAGCTTCCCATCACATCTACTATTTTTTTAATTGTTGATGTTTCGACGGAGACTATAGATATGAACTGATACTCTATTAGAGCTGGAGGATATGACCATTTGTTTCTCACGGATCTTCATTAACTCTATCAACTTTGGTATTGCTCGAAAACTCTTATAAACTTTTGATCAGTCCCAAAATATGGAGCCTTCCTTGCTCAAGGATGAGCAATGATGAGTAGTTGAAGGTCATCGCATAAAGCTGGATAGCCATTGAATCTTCTAAATCTGCTACTTGACTTGTTTGCCGTTTGTCTGGATGGGTGATTGTGGTTGGTTAGAGGATGCAAGAAATATCTCCTGCAATTAACTTAACGCGCCTTTGTTTTATATGTAAAAGAGAACAAAATTATACAATTTGATTAGATTGTGCATCCTTTTTCCAAACACATGACATATGCTTAAGTTTGGATTACATTCTTTTTCGGAACACATCGGATTACAGTCACGTATTTTTTATTCAGTCATTTTGTCCGATCTCTAGGTTGTTGCTGTCCCTACTGGGGCTTTATATTCATAATTTGTGGTTCCATATGGTGAAATTGATTATCTACTATTGTTATTTGTTTCAATAAGTTGTGTTTTTGCTATGTTTTGCAAATGTTGTCAAGTGGATAAATTTGACTCTAAATGAGTGCTGGCCATCTGTTTACAGGTGTACTTAATTCATGTAGGTGATTAGTGAAAATATTCTTAAAATGTTGAATTCATAATACAGTAGAATTAATACAGTTGTGCACTTACTGCAAATTAGGGCTTTTATTTTTGGTGCAAGAAGCATCCCATCCTCTTGTATAATACAGAAATATGTACCCATATTCCAGCAACACAGGTGAAATCAATTGAGATGAAAAGAAATCATGACCAAATGAGCACGTGGTTGATTTTGAGCACTTACCACAATAATGTTGTGTATATGGTCATAATAGGAAAAGATAAGACATGGTGCTTATGTGCAAAATATTTAAAAATGAAAAAAAAATCATACATATATTATTAGCAAATATTAATTCTCTGCCACTAGGATACAATCCTAATTGTTCATGTATATTATATTCTTAGTATTTACCATTTGTTATATTATTTGATGGTTGCAGATTTTATATATATATGAGAAAAATGGGTATGCTTGGTACCAAACACAAAAAGTTGTGCTTGGTAATGAGTTGACATAATCACATCCACTCATTCAAATGGTTGCATATCCATATGCACTCCTCAACCCATGTGAATATGGTCCCCCATTTGAATGAGTGGAGGGATTGTGCCACCTCACTACCAAGCACAAAATTTGTGCTTGGTACCAAACATACCCATATTTCTCATAT
>BQKN01000437.1:170181-201658 GCA_022839385.1 Asparagus kiusianus | reverse complement strand
CGACCGACTCTCCGTCATTTTGCTTTTCATCCAAAAGGGTTCTGATTGACACTTCGGTATCATCATCGAAGAAATTACTGAGGAACAAACTTTCCATGTCATCCCAGCAATTGATGCTCTCTGGTTTGAGACGTCGATACCAATCGAAGGCGGGTCCACGAAGGGTGCCAACGAATGACCGGACCATTAAAGCCTCGTTTCCAGATATCATGCCCAAATGAGACTTGAAATAAATCAAGTGCTGAATAGGCGAGCTCTTCCCTTCAAATGGTGTGAAGTTAATCAGATTGAATTTTATCGGGTATGGTATTAAATCCCATTCTCTTGGATATGGACATGGAATACCCGTCTTCTTCACCTCTTGAGCCGTCATCAAAGTATTGACTTTGTTTTCAAGCTTCTTCATTCTCTCATCATCATCTACATCTTCATTCGAATGACATTGAGGAGAATGAGTTGGACCACCCCCTGTAAGAGGCACTATTGAACCACCCCCAATGTCATTGCCGGGAGAATCCGTTAAACCACCCCCAGCGTTATTGCTATTGGGAGGTGTATCAGCCATAATAACTTCATCCACTTCTGGATCACTATCATCTATGACATTCTGAGTACGGCGGCTGGATTCAGCTCGTTGGCTGGACTCAGGAGTTTGAGGCCGTTGAGCTAACAGTTCTCTCATTTGTTGGATAGCCAACTCCATCTCTGTCTTCATTTCAACTCTAATTTCTTCACGCTGTTTGGCTAGAGCTTCTTGAAGTATTTGAGCGAACTGATCAGTAGTGATTGTGAACACTTCTCTGATTTGCCCCGTGCTAGATATTGTATCATCCGAAGCGATTGCAGTACAAGTGTCTGAGAGTTCATCCTCTGATTTTCTTCCCGGGGAAAAGTCAGGATTTGAATGTTGCGTAGATTTTCCTTTATCAGCCATGTTGATGGTGACTTCAGGGAATTCGTTATCTTGGACATCTGATTTTCTCTTATGAAAATGTCTCGGTTTGGACTTCGACATTTTGGTGAAAAGTTTCGGGAACACTGAGGTTCTTTGTGGGATGATTCCTCGTTTGAAACAGCCACATTCTGATAGTGCTGCTCTAATAAGACGTGCACAGGAACAACGAGAGCTTATTTCTCGAATAATTCTCTTTCGAGTCTTGTTCATACCCCCAGTTTGATAGTATGATTCATCGGTATGATTGCCGGGAAATCCTATCGTCTGTTGGTATGACACCCCAGGTATAACGGTTTCTTTTGACGAACACGTTTTCTTCTTGGGGTGTAAAGCCTTGTTGGCATTCTCAGGACAATTTATTGTTGTCTCTGAGTTATCCAAGGTTATGTCAGGAGTCACACGTTTAGAACCACCCCCTTGCAGGTGTAGAGTCCTAACGGGCTCCTGAATTTTATTACAAGTCTCCAAGCGGGTGGAAATTAAAATTTTCCCAACTTGGAATTGCTTTGACTTGATAGTAAGATACTTACGACCCCCAGTATAATAATCTATTTGGGGTTCATTCACTGGACTCAAACGTTCTTTAACTGGAATTCTACCTCGATCATCAGGTAAAAGACCAAGGCGATCCACCATTGACAAGTCAGAACTGACCCATGGATTCACTGGTAACATATCAGAAGTGATTGCAGTAGATGAACCAGGAACGGATGTCAACGGAGTCGAAGGAGTGCTCTTGTGAAACTTCTTTTGGCCGCGGCAGTGATTGGTGTCGCGGTCGAACAGTGTGCCGCGGCAGCGGGGACTGCCGCGGTTGAAGGAGCCGCCGCGACAGTATGAGCTGTCGTGGTTGAAGGAAGCACCGCGGCAGTGAAGATTGCCGCGGTCAAAAGTTGTGTTCTGCAGATCCAATGTTCGTACGAGTTTGGATTTGGGGATCCATACTTTGTTAGTTCTTAGTGATTTTTTAGACACCATTTCCTCCTTCTCTTCTTGTCTTTGTTGCAAAAGAGCACGGGCATGAGCGACATTTGCACGGCGCTTTCGTATACGTTCTTTGAGAGTTGAACGAACCCTTTTGACAAGAGTCCATTCATTCGTCGTTAGTTTAACAGAGACATGAGTAATTGTTTGTTGAGACAACTGAATTACTCGATGCCTCCTCGACTCTAGGTCCGCGTGATAACGAACCCCGTCGGTTTGTTCCAAGGCCTTAGCCATTTGGCGAGCGCGGCGTTGACGCTGTCTCTGACGAGCTCTTTTTGTCAGTGCCGGCGAACTTCGATCGGATGATTCCTCAATTGAGGAGAAATCACCGTGAGCAGAGCTTCCGGCTTTGAGGGTAGCCGGGATAATGTTGCGAGGGGAGGCCTCGGCAACGATTGGGCGAGAGTCTTCACCTTGGACCTTCTTTGGCATGTAAGTCTTCTTCAATGATGAGATCCTCTTGTACTTGCGAGACAACGAAGATCTTGAAGAGGATGATGAGAGATATTCCTCAAACTTGGTTTGGTCAAACTCGTACTCGACCGTGGATTCAACTGGAATCTTGATCGGCTGCGACACGACGGTCTCGGCAGCGAGACCGTTGGCTCCCACTGTGGTCGCCAGTTTGTTTTCAGCAAAAGTTGTTTCCATCGTAGATTCCATTAATCTTCTTTCGATTACAGAAAAATTACAATGAAAATAAGAAAAATTACAACTCTTGAAGAAAATAACACAGAATTCGTTTATCGAACACTGTTTTGTGGGACTTTGCCTGTGCCGGGAGTGCTTTAGCTCGTGGACCACCGATTCGAAGATCGTAAGGTTGTTTTGATATCCTTCCTTCGTTTATCGAAGTATGGATTTGAAGCGAATATCCTATCGATGTAAGATATTCACTCTTCCAAAGATCAAGTCTGAGCAAGATCTCTAGGAATCACTGAATGATGCTTATCAAAGGGTGAAAATTCTCTCTTTCTTCCTCAAAATCTCCAAAAGCTCAAGTCTCTTTTGCTCCAATCTGCTCTCTGTTCAGCCCTCTCCGATCAGCCCCCTTGGATGCTCTCTCATCAGCCCCCTTTTGTAACCGCCGTCCCACTACTTAAATACCATCTTTTTATGAGGTTAGTGGGCATGATTTTCGCTTGTAACTGCTTCCCCCACGTTCATAAGTGACCCCCAGCAGTTAATAAGCCATGTGGGCTGCACAAAACTCGAGAAAACTGTCAAAAATGACGTGTTCAGCTTCCCAGTGGCCGCGACAGTACGTGGTGTCGCGCATTGCCGCGACAGTGTACACTGCCGCGCACCTCTCGGGTATTTTAGCTCTAACTTCCTTATCCGATGTCGGAATGAGGTGATCCAAGATGCGTTGGAAAGCGGACGAAGAGATCTACAACTTTTGTCTTTTGAGATTCTTCAGATTTGGATCATATCATGGCTTAAATGTGCGATGCATTACCGCGACAGTCTCCGCTGTCGCGCACCTCCGAGACCGTTCGCGCTGTCTCGGGTATTTTGGCTCTAACTTCCTCGTCCGATGTCGGAATGAGGTGATCCAAGATGCGTTGGAAAGCTAACGAAAAGATCTACAACTTCACATTAGCACTTCACTCTGTTTATTTGCGCGTCACCTTGTACTGTCGCGCTATTGCCGCGGCAGTGTACACTGCCGCGCACCTTCAATGCAGTTTGCGACCTCTCGGGTATTTTGGCTCTAACTTCCTCGTCCGATGTCGGAATGAGGTGATCCAAGATGCGTTGGAAAGCTATCGAAGAGCTCTACAACTTCCCATTGGCGCTTCACTCTGTTTGTGTGCACAACATCTTTCACTGCCGTGACTATGCGCGTCAGTGTTCCTTGTCGCGGGTGTTCATATTGTTCTTCTATGTTGTTTCACATGTTCATTTGCTTCTTTTGGCTTTGAATGATCCCCTCTGATTAAGAGACTGGTGTTTACCGCCTTCTCTTTATCTTGAGTGGTATTTGGATATCTGTAAGTATTTTTTGACGCCTACAAGGACCTCACAACCGGTCCGATTGGATGCCGCCTCTCAACCCTTGTCCTTTCCCTTCTATCCATGAGACTTCGTCTCTCAAAAAGATGGTTCAAATCTTTGATGATGTCAACCATGAATAGCGGAGTTAATAATGGTGGCCAATAATGACAAGCCACGTCTCTAAGATAGAGACTTCTCAGTTTCTCATCCTCAGCAGGTCTGTATTGATCAGAGCATATCTTATTTCTCTCGGAGTCGATTAAAAGATGACTCCAAGTGAAAGGGGCCAACTGTTATCGTGTTCACTTACCCAAGATACGAATATTTACAAAATGATATAATAAGTGTCCTAGTAAAATAAACTCAATCCTTTGGACGATTCCCATAGCTTTCTCTCGACCTTTGGGGAAGGAAAGCCCTAGTCAACTCTCAAGAGTTCTATGCATTCGACTTCTCAGTCAAATTTCAAGCCATTGGTACCTTTACAGGGTAAATCTAAGACATGACATATGGTCAAATCCTTTAGTGCAACTCGACCATCATGGCTAATTATAGACCTTGGTACCTTATCAGGAATAAACCTAATGCGTAATCACAAAGATCTCGACCCCGCCGACTCATCAAGCCGACACTCTGGTGTCGATACGAAAGGCAATCTTGGTCGGCACGAGAGATCCTGACTTTCCAGACTAGTCGATATCTCTATATCGACTCAAGAGACGGTTCTTGGCTAGGATAAAATGACATTCTGACTAGTTGGGAAGGTCAACATTCTTTCATGCCAACATGAATGACGGGATCAGTCGACCCTATCATTGAGGACGACCCTACTTAGGACACTCGACCACTCACTGGACAATTCTCAGAAATGACTAGGGAACATTCCCTATTGCCGACTAAGTTAAGAATTCAGTCCCAGCCTCAAGCCTCTTTCCCAGAACGTATGTCAACATCTCAGTCCACCTTGGACAAGCCTTATCCAGATTTTGGCCTGATAGTCCTCCATGACTTGTCGGCTCAATCACTTCCCAGAAATTACAGAGACACACTCTCCCATAATAAAGTGACTTCCTCTCCAGTCGTCAGCCGACACTTGTAAGGCGATGGATGATTCAGTATGCCAGCATGTTTTTTCTTCCATGCTCTCAATCGCTTCCTAGAAAATGCGGAGGCATCCTCTCCAGAGCTGAAGTGACTTCCCCTCCAGTCGTCAGTCGACACCTGTAAAGTGAGGGATGACTCGGCTCTTAGCCTGCACTCCAACACCGCTTCCCCAGGTTGGGCTAAAGGTAACCTATCTGATCTCAACAAGAGGGGGCGGGGCAGAAAAAGAGAGAGGAGGGATCAAGACTTCCTCCTCCTGAGCTAAATCTAGGAGATCATCATCTCTAATAGAGATAGAAAAGAACACACAATTCTTCATCAACACAGAGGAGCTCACGCAGATCCTCTAGGCATGCACATTGTCATCTTAAGAACCACATCGGTTCCTAACATTTTCCTTCCCCACTCGAGTTTCACTAACTTGACCGTCAGTGGAACCAAGGGGGAACCGGTTCTTGCCCTCTCACGGATTCTTCTTGTTTGTGTAGTGTTGACATCAAGCCCTTGTTCAAGAACCAAGTATAAAGTCGAAGAAGGGAGCGGGCCCTCCATTATCCTTCATCACCCCGCAATCACCCTCTTCTGGAATATTCTGTTTGATATTGAGCATCAACACTATCCATAGCAAGGATCAAGGCATCTTGCACGATATGAGCCTCCTGCTTATTTGCATCCTTCTTTTGTGCTTTACAGGTTGAAGACATATGGCCCTTCTGGTCGCAGTTCTAATACTTCCCTTTGATAGGTCTCACCTTCGAGTTCGACCTCTTCTTCTTTGACTTCGACCGATTCCTATTCTGGTTACCCTTCTTCTGGCTTCGGCTTCTCTGCTCGAGATTTAGGGCTGAACCTGAACCTTCTGATTCAGATGATTTTCTGCTAACCTCCTTGGATAGAATCATGCTAACAACCTCACTTAGCTTCAACTTCTCCTTCCCCGTTGAGTTGCTGATTGTGGTCATGCAACCTGCCCAACTATCCGGCAACTGCGATAGAATCAATATGACATGCACTTCATCATCAAACGTGATGTCCATGGAGATAAGTTGATCAACAGTCGTGTTTAACTCGCTGAGGTGCATCGTGAAGGAGCATTCTTCTGCCTTCTTGAGTTGAAGATTGTTTAGATGAGATGCATCTTGTTTGCGGCTGACGGTTGCTCGTATATCTTCGCGAGTGCTTCCATAAGCCCCACCGTCGTCTTCTCCTTTAATATATTGTGGGTGATCGATTTGAGGAGCGATAACCAGATTTACCCTAAAGCCTTCTTATCTAGTATTTCCCACTCCTCATTTGATACCTCCTTCTTCTTTTCCTTAGCCTTGCCCATCAACGGACTGTAAAGATCATTCTGGTACAGATAGTCCTTCATCTACGATTTTCAGTAGGTGAAGTCTAACCCGTCAAGCTTCTCGATCTTTGATTTGCTTTCCTCTGTCATGGTTCTCGCACAAATCTTCTGAACGAAGCTCTGATACTAGTTGTTGGGGATTCGAAACAATCAATCGAACCCGTGCCCTTCCGGACATTGTGCTAAGAGTCCAACAAGTAGGAAAATCACCACAAATAAAAGAAAAAATTACAGGAAAGATAAACAAGAAAGAACACACCAGATTTAACGAGGTTCGGCAACGTGCCTACGTCCTTGAGAGCCACACCACACAATTCTTTGATTAATTGTAGAAGATTACAATGCCCACAAAAAAAATTATCTCTCCGAGATCTCTCTGAAAGAATCCTCTCAAAACTCTCTTTTTCACGTGTTCTTTTAACCCTAAAAACGTATTAGGTATGTATAGTATCTCAGCCCAAAACAAAATCTCAAACAATTTAGGAAACTGCAAAAACGGCTTTCGGTCGACCAGACCATGTGTTTCGGTCGACCAGCCAGAACGCAGTTTTCTTACAAGGTCTGATGCACGTTTTCGGTCGATCGGATTCCTCTTGTCGGTCGAACGAACAGAACGTTCATTTCCTACAGGTTTTTCAGTTGACCGAACTATCCCTGTCGGTCGACCGGCTAGAGCGAGCTTCTCACGCTTGTTTCTTGTAGGCGTCGCGGTCGACCAGATCTCCTTCATCGGTCGACCGAACTGGGTTTTTCCAGCTTTCTTCGTTGATTTGATTCCAGGTTTGGTCTACTCTCTCGAGACTAACACACAATGATTATCGAAACTCGTTAAATTCCTATATTTATGTGGTTGTTCTCAGTGATCTCTATTTTCTCAGTGGCCGATCTGCTATACTACTATCTTGTTGTTGCTAATAAATACGTGAATTAGTGCATTATCAACTTCATACACAGTAACTGAAAAGCTTATCTAGTTATAACTTTTTTTTACTATAGTCTACATGATTAATTATAGAAGACTGTCTACATAAATTTTTTTTTTCCTCTGACAATAACCAACGACCTTGCGGCGGGCAAGATGTCGCCCTCGCGTCTTCTTATTTCCCTCTCCCTTCCCAAACAGTAAATACCAAATAAAACTCAATTAAAAAAGATATCAAAAAGTTAAAATAAACTATTTAAAATATTAAGAACTTAATTTTATTTCGTTACGAGAATTAGAACATGTGCATTATATGACTCGTAGGCAACACCGACAGCTCAGATTGGTCGTCACTGTAGCAAAACTCTCGGGCCGACCTTATGAAGTGTCCATTTTACCCCTAGGTCCCCGTGGGCAAAAAAAGCCGGTTGGATGCGCTGTCGTCCTCGACTTCTCCAGTAGTAGTCTTCGCACCGAAGTTGCTTGCTCACCTAGAAACTGGGCTTTTTAGTAATTTTCTTCCCTCAAATCTTCACGCTTTTTTGGTCCTCGCTTCTCACTGCTAGGGAATAATTCGCACTGGCAGAATTAAATTCTCCCTTTAACCCTCTCCACGTCATCCCCTCCTCCGAGTTTTCTAGAGTTTAAGGGGTAAATTTGGTACTTAAGCTTCGAAATTAGGACAGCGAGAGTGAGTTGCATTAGATTTCCGTGGTCCCCACTTCCCATAATCTCAACAGCCTGTCTTTTTAACCATCCAGACCTCGCCGCTCGAGCCATTTCGTAAGCCTCCGTGCAGCCCACTCGTTGGAAGGGATTTTAACCCATATGCCAATACGCCCCTAACTAAACCATATTTGCAAATGTAGTCTCTAAACCTGTGCATCTGGCAATTTAGCCTCAAATACTAACGTGGAGTTAAAAACACCTCCAAATTTAAGTTCGTTAGTCTTTTAACAGTTGAAAAGGAAAATTTGAAATGCTCTAGTTGACATAACATTCAAAGGCTGCTTTATATTAACATGTGAATTTAATACGATTCCTATCCGAGCATCACCTACGAAGACTGGTTGATTTGAACCCTAAATTAAAAAAAAAAACTGTTACTATAATTTTTGATCTCTAGAGTTTGTGAATAGATTAGCAATTATTTAGATGTGGGGTATGAATTTGCAAACATGGCGGATTCGTACAAATAAGTAGATTTGAGGGGGTATATTGACAAAAACCCTTATAATAAAACAACAAACTTAAGATAAATTCCCACCGCCAGCTCCACACCCACAAAAGTCTCATCACCGCCATCGCCATGGGTTCTCCGATCCACGGCCGCCTCAAAACCCTAATCTCGGCCCTCCTCCTCCTCCTCTACGCCGCCGTTTTCTCACCGGCATTGTCGACAACGACCGCCGGCGGCGGCCAGATCAACTCCAACTCCGTCCTCGTCGCCCTCCTCGACTCCGCCCACTACACCGAGCTCGCCGAGCTGGTCGAAAAGGCCCTCCTCCTCCAAACCCTAGAGTCCACGATCTCTGACCGCAACCTCACCATCTTCGCCCCCAAGAACGAGGCCTTCGAGCGAGATCTCGACCCCGAGTTCAAGCGCTTCCTCCTCGAGCCCGGCAACCTGAAGTCCCTCCAAACCCTGCTCCTCTTTCACATGATCCCCTCAAGAGTCCACTCCGACTCCCTCGATTCCCGCCACCGAACCCTCTCCGGCCACCTAATCCGCCTCTCCGGCGGCAAGATCGATGGCGTGGCGGCCGTGATCCGCCCTGACGACGTCGTCCGGCCCGACGGCGTCATCCACGGCGTCGACCAAATGCTGATCCCTAGATCCGTTCAGGAGGACTTCAACCGCCGCCGGAACCTCGCCGCCATCTCCGCCGTGCTCCCCACCGGAGCCCCGGTCGTCGATCCGAGGACCCACCGCCTGAAGAAGCCCGCGCCGGTCCCCGCCGGGGCGCCTCCCGCGCTCCCGATCTACGACGCCCTGGCGCCGGGCCCGTCCATCGCCCCGGCGCCGGCGCCGGGCCCGGGATCCGGCCACCGCCACTTCGACGGGGAGGCCCAGGTCAAGGACTTCATCCAAACCCTAATCCTCTACGGCGGCTACAACGAGCTCGCCGACATCCTGGTCAACCTAACCAACCTCGCCACCGAGATGGGCCGGCTGGTGTCCGAGGGCTACGTCCTCACCGTCCTCGCTCCGAACGACGAGGCGATGTCGAGGCTGACGACGGACCGGCTCAGCGAGCCCGGCGCGCCGGAGCAGATAGTGTACTACCATCTGATACCGGAGTACCAGACGGAGGAGAGCATGTACAACGCGGTCCGGAGGTTCGGGAAGGTGAAGTACGATACGCTGAGGCTGCCGCATAAGGTGGTGGCGAGGGAGGCGGATGGGTCGGTGAAGTTCGGGGCCGGGGAGGGTTCGGCTTATTTGTTCGACCCGGATATTTATACGGACGGGAGGATCTCGGTCCAGGGGATCGATTCTGTTCTTTTCCCGCCGGAGGAGGAGGTCCCCGCGGCAGAGGTGACGCCCGCGACGGCGGAGGCCAAGGGGGCGAATAAGGTTGGTGCGGCAAGGAGAGGTAAGTTTTTTGCTTTTTATTTTTATTTTTATTGTTTTTAACAATGCGAGTAGGTATTTTCTTTTTTGATTGAACTATAAGACTAGTCCCTGACGAACACTGCAATATTGACATCCGATCCGGCCATTTTATAATAAGACTCGTTAGGTGAATTGATCCCTTTAGAAGTAAAAACTGCTGGAGAGAGTGAATTCGAATCTGTTACTAATCCGCAATAAATTTACCATTTAATCAATGTGAAATCAAATGTGTGTCTCGGTATTGGGTTGTCTGTGGCCGGAGTTTAGGTCTGCGGATGATTTGGGGAGGTTTCCGGCGAGTTTTAGGGCGGGAATGAATTTTCTTGAGCGAGGAAATGCGGGTAAAGTTCCCGTTTCACGTAACGTGTGCCGAGTGAGAGTTGTCGGTGAGGTTATCCTGGTTGCCTTTAGTTTATATCCCTTGCCTTAGTAAGTTTCTTTCTTTCTTTTCTTGTCAAAAGTCTTGTTTGCACTTCAACACCCTGAAAATTTTATCTCTTTTAAGTTTGTAATCTTGTGGTCCGATTTCGGCAATTTGATACTCTAATAGTTTTCAAAGTGAAGTTATCTTACAATTTGATGCCCCGAAGCGCGAACTTTGTTCCTCAATTTCCTAAAAAAAACCCAAAAACTGAAATTTGGTGAGGAAATTTGTTTCTCGTTCACTTTTCTATGTTGATGTTCTTGACTAGAACTAATATTAATTGTTTTTGCATGTTATGAAACTTTGGGGTATTAAATTGCAAATAACCCTTAAAAATATATTCTATTAGATGATGATAAAGTAATATGAGATTTTGCTAAAGAAATATCTTCAAGATTAATATGTCTGCATTATAAAACAAGTTTAAGAATGATAATGGAAGATAAATGCATGGTTTTCTACTTTATATAATCTGTTATTGGTGAAAAGAAGGAGCAATATAGAGAAATAATCTTTTTAAATCAAAATGGTGGGGAATCCTTTTCAGAGAGCTGGCTTTTGGTTGTCCAATTAAAAAGATACATGAGACCTTTGTTTTGTCTTCATCAACAAGGGATGTTCTAAAGTAGACCTAATTGCATGAGTGTTCTTTTGTTATAATTTGACTAAATTTAAAAGGTACCTTGTACTTGAACTAAATTTAAAAAACATTACAGCGTTTTTTTCATTCAATTGCCCATAAATTTAAACAGTTGTGATTTCGTTATGCGATCGAGTAGAGTCTTCTGTGCCATTTACGTGAGGGTAGGATGAAGGCATGATTTTTCAACCATCTCTTTTATGTTCATAAAACCGGTTTGCATGGGGAGTGTTTTGTGCCCTTTACTTGAAGGCAGGATCAAGGTAAAAAGAACACGATTTTAAGATAAAATAAATTGTGACTAAGTTTATGTCTTTTTTTAGCACCATTGATGATCCAGATAGTTAGGAGGTTCAAATATCACCTCACTATAAATAAAAAAGTTTATGTCATTTTCTTTATTACAGCAGAACCAAAAGCAGTATAACAAGCACTACTTCTTCAGGGGGAAAATCATGAATTTTATGGTAACATGAACAGAGAGTAATAGTATTTTTTTTTTAAAGCAGTCCAAAATTTATTTCAATTTTTTAGCAGACAAAATGGAGGGAGTATCTTGGGAGGCCCATCAATATAGAAGAATTTGTCATGTATCCATTATTAAAATGAAAACTCAAATACTATAGTCTAAGGGGGGATTCACATCTCACAAAGGACTCTTAACAACTAGCCATACTGTGGTTGTACTTCAATTAGGTTAACAGCTTATTAAAAGATTTTTTTTGTTGGTAGCAGATGGATTCTCTCTAACATTACCAATTAATATTATTAAATCAAGCTGATTAAATTTCTCTTTTATGGTTTTTGGTTGCAGGGAAATTGCTAGAGGTAGCATGTCACATGATTGGGGCGTTTGGTCAGCGGTCTAAATTTACCACTTGCCAGAATTGAAAGAATAAATAAATATATTTCTATATAATTGAGAAAAACGGAGAGGTGATGCGCCCATAATATTCTTTAATTCGTAATAACAATATAAGTGGGGGCAAACCTAGTATTTATTTGTTTGTTTGTTTTGTTAATAGTAGAAAGTAGAGAGAGAAAGTCGTGTATTCGTGTATAGAAGAAATGTTTTTGTTTGTTGTATTCTTCGCACGCATGAAATTTGCAATAAATCATTGCAATCAAAACCTTTGTTTAATTATCTAATATGTAAATGTGAAGTATTTCATGAAATTTGCAATGAATGGTCGCAAAGAAAATCTTTGCTTTATTGTCTAATGCTTGTATGTGTATTGTCAAAGAGCTGTTGAGCAGTCAACGTATAGAACTGATATGTTTATAAAATTAAGAAAGCGAATAGGGTGGGATGTGTTAATCTCCTTCTGCTTAATCAAGGAATTAGAAAGAAAATTATACGGCTGGAAAATGTGGCTATTGCTGCAACCTTTTCAAATCTGTAGCTAAATTATATAATTGCCGCCACAGATTACTCATAACCAAAAAACTAGGCATATCTTTACTAAATTTAACGGTACATAAAAACAATTCAGTGTAAATTAGAAACCTATTCATCAGTCATCGTCCTCCTCGTTGCCACTGCTAGCGTATTCTGGACTAGAGTCGTATTCATCGTCCTCCTCCTCGTTGCCACTGCTAGCGTATTCTGGACTAGAATCATATTCTTTGGACTCTTCGTCTTCATCTGGATCCGGTTCATCATCGGAACGTTGATGATAGCCTGGATAATAATCTACATCATCATCTCCTGCAGGATCTTTCTCCTGTTGCTGCTGCTGTGAACGTGGCAAACCGTCTTCTTTGTCCTCTTTGTTATCATCCGTGTCATTAGCATTGCCGTTAGTATTGTTATCATTACTTGGATCATCATTAGCCGGATCCATTGCACCTTGATCGTGCTCAGTTATTTGATCTTTCTAAGTCTATCATATGTCTCTAAGACTTCATATATATGCATGTTTGTTTCGATACGAAGGTGGTTGGTGGTGATATTCTCATGAACCATCATGGAATTGTAGCTTGATCTTTCAAGGTGATTTTCTTATGACAAGCCCAATCAATGCATGTCCTGTGCATGAGAGAAATGAAAATTTGACGTTGGATTATATGAATATTTGAGCACAAGTGTGAGCCCAACTTGATCCTTAGTTTTAGTGTTGGAATAACAGAGGAAGAAGATGCTTAGTCGGACACACTGTAAACAATAGAAGAAGCTAATACTTGTTCTTCTTAATTGAAACTGATTACGATTACAAGATTAAATAGAATTGGAATGAAACTGACTCTCACTAACCACGTCTAACATCATGCCTAAGAACGTGGATCACTTCTGCAATTTAAACAAACAGAATTACTTAAACAATTAATAATAACTTTCTCCTAAATAATAGCTGACTGATTTGACTTGATCAAGAGAGGCTTGAATCACATTTCAACACCTCCCCTTGATTCAAACACTCGCATACCTATCTTCTCCATGAAGAACTGATGTTTTGCTTGAGTTAAAGCCTTAGTGAATAAATCTGCATCTTGATCATTTGTGCCACAGAATTTCAACACAATCTTCCCATCGGACACCAGCTTCCTTATGAAATGATGTTGCACATCAATGTGCTTTGTTCTAGCATGAAACGCATGATTCTTAGTCATAGCAATAGTTGATTTGTTGTCACACCACAGCTCAGTGGCTTCCTTTTGTGCACTTCCCAAGTCAACCAACAGCTTCCTTAGCCACACTGCTTGTCTTCCAGCTGATCCTGCTGCTATATATTCAGCTTCAGATGAGGACAATGCAACAGTTTCCTGCTTCTTTGAACTCCAAGTAATAGCACCAGAACCAAGGCTAAACACAGACCCTGAGGTGCTTTTCCTATCATCAATACAGTCTGCCCAATCACTGTCTGTATGACCAATTATCTTGAAGTTATCTGAACTCTCATACCAGATTCTGTACTCAGTTGTTCCAGCTACATACCTCAATATTCTCTTTGCAGCCCCAAGATGCTGCTTTGTTGGATGATGCATATATCTTGACACTACACTCACACAATAGGCAATGTCAGGCCTTGTGTGTGTAAGGTAGTTCAAGCCTCCTACCATGCTCCTAAACAGCTTCTCATCTGCCTTTTCCGTGCCATCATTCCTCTGCAGCTTCTCATTGGTGTTCATAGGAGTGAGAGCAGCATCATAATTTTTCATCTTAAACTTCTTCAATAAGTCCTGTGCATACTTCCTTTGGCTCACAAAGCTTCCACTCTTTCTCTGCTTCACTTCTAACCCAAGAAAGTATTGCAACAGACCCAAGGCTGTCATCTTAAACTCATTCATCATGGAGACTTTAAACTCATCTAGCAGCTTCTGTGATGAGCTAAAATAAATTATATCATCAACATAAAGACAAACAGCTATGAACTCTGAGGTACCTTGTCTCTTGGTGTACAGTGTGGGCTCATTCTCACTTCTTTCAAAGCTTTCCTTAGAGAAGAAAGCATCTATTCTGCTGTACCAAGCTCTAGGAGCTTGTTTTAACCCATAAAGAGCTTTGTGCAGCTTGTACACCTTGTTCACTTCTTCTTTCTTGACAAAGCCTTGAGGTTGTTCAACAAATACCTCCTCTTGCAGTTCACCATTCAAGAAGGCTGATTTTACGTCAAACTGATACACAGGCAGTTTCAGTTGAGCAGCCAAAGCTAAGGCAACCCTCACTGTTTCAAATCTAGCTACAGGAGAGAAAGTCTCTTCAAAATCAGTTCCTTCAATCTGAGCATACCCCTTTGCCACAAGCCTTGCTTTGTGCTTCTGTATGTTTCCATCGGTGTTGTATTTTGTTCTGAAAACCCACTTCAAACCAATCACATTCTTCCCTGTAGGAAGATCCATTAACTCCCATGTCTTATTCTTCTGAATAGACTTGATTACTTCCTCCATTGTAGTTTGCCACACTGCTTCAGTCACAGCTTCCTCAAAACTTATTGGTTCTGTAACAATTAAGGCAAAATCACATCTTTCATAGAGTTCTTCCAATGATCTAAACCCTCTTGGTGGAGATCCACTAGATGAACTCGAGGTTGAGGAGCTTTGATTGCTTGAGGGAGTGGATGGAGAGCTTGGTGTAGACTGCCCTTGATCTGACATTGGTGGTGAACCATGAGCTTGTTCTGTCATTTGTGGTAGTTCATCTAAGCTGTCAAAGGTAAAAATTCTCTGATTTTCTCCATTATTTTCTTCCTTCTTCCTGTTCCATTTTGCATCCTCATTGAACACCATATTTCTGCTTATGATCACCTTGCCACTTAGAGGATCATACAGCCTATATGCTTTAGATTGAGTTGCATAGCCAATAAATACACACTTCACAGACTTCTCATCAAGCTTGGCTCTCAAATTAACTAAAGCATATACTATACAACCAAAAATTCTCAGATGACTTACTTGTGGCTTATTTCCTCTCCAAGCCTCATAAGGAGTCTGATTCATGACAGCCTTTGTTGGTGAAATGTTGAGGATGTAGACTACAGTTGCTACAGCTTCACTCCATAGCTCATTTGGCAGACCTTTTTCCTTCAACATGCTTCTAGCCATCTCAACCACAGTTCTATTCTTTCTCTCTGCCACGCCATTCTGCTCTGGAGTGTATGGTGCTGTCAATTCCCTTCTTATACCCTGATCTTCACAGAATTCAGTGAACTCCTTTGACATGAACTCTCCACCTCGATCTGTTCTCAAGGCTTTCACAAGCTTGCTACTTTGCTTTTCCACCAAAGCCTTGAATTTTTTGAAGTTCTCAAATGACTCAGACTTTGCCTTCTGAAAGTACACCCAGCTCATTCTGCTGTAGTCATCTGTTATTAGGAAGAAATACTTACTTCCTCCTAGAGATTCAGTCTGCATTGGTCCACACAGATCAGCATGAAGCAGCTCAAGGCAGTCACTTGCTCTCCAGGCTTTTCCACTTGGAAATGAACCCTTGGATTGCTTCCCATATATGCACCCTTCACATAGCTCGAGTTCACCAATCTTTGGTAAACCATTTACCATTCCTTTGGTACACAACAACTTCAGACCCTGCACATTCAAGTGTCCATAGCGCAGATACCATAACTTGGCATCATCATCTCCTTTTACAGTCAAAGCTTTGCTCACTTTCTTAAGCAAATCCAAAGGAAACATTCTGTTTCTTCCCATGAAGATTGTAACCACAACTTCATTGGTTTTCTTATCTCTGACCACACATGACTCATCATCAAATAACATAGAGAAGCCACAGCATAATAATTGCCCAACACTTAGCAAATTATAGGCTAACAGTGGGACATACTGCACATTATGTAAGAGTTTAGTGTTACCTTGCTCAGTTTTGATTGCAACTGTACCAATTCCTTCAACTGTCAACTGCTTGTCATTACCGAGTCTAACTTTACTTTTTTTAGACTCATCAAGCTCTTTGAACATGGACTTCGTGCTTGACATGTGATTGGAATAACCACTATCACTGTACCACACACCACACTCATTATCTCGAGACCCACTTTGTGTCATGAACAACTTCTCTTCTTGCTCCACAAAGTTGGATTTCTGGTCATTCTTCTGTTCTCCTTGATCTCTTTCTTTCTTCCAGCAACTTGCCTCCTTGTGGCCAGATTTCTTGCAATAATAGCACTTGACTGCACTCTTGTATGACTGAGATTGATGATCTCTGTAATCGTTTGACTGGCCTCCTCTGCCACGGCCTCTTCCTTTGAATCCACCTCTTCCTTTTCCTCTTCTATTGTACTGCCCTGATCTTTCCTTAGATGAGTCATCTTTGACTTGGAATGCCTTCTCCTCCTTCTTCTCAGTGGATCTATTAAGCCTCTCTTCATGGGCTTGTAGTGACCCCATCAACTCATCAAAGGTATAGGAAGACATATCTTTTGACTCTTCTATGGCAGCCACCACATGATCGAACTTGTTGGTAAGACTCCTTAGAACTTTCCCAACCACATGCTCATTTGACATGGTTTCCCCATAGGACCTCATCTGTTGCACCACACCTGACACACGTGACAAATAGTCTTGCACTGGCTCCTTGTCCTTCATGAGAGTTGTCTCAAACTCCCTTCTCAGTGATTGCAGCCTAACTGTGATCACCTTTTTGTCTCCAAGATATTCTTGCTTTAGAATATCCCATGCTTCCTTTGATGTGGTAGCCGAGGCAATTCGGGGAAAGATCTCATCATCTAAGGCTTGTTGGATCATGAACAGAGCCCTAGAGTCCTTCTTCCTCTTCTCCCGAAGTTGTTGATCAGGTTCAGCAGGTTGGTTGTCTTCAAAGCCACTCTTTACAAATCCCCACAACTCTTGGGAATTGAACAACGTTGTCATCTTCAAGCTCCAAAAGTAGTAGTTTATACCTTTAAAAATTGGCACTTGAGATGTACCATTGCTGTTTCCTGATCCATTGTTCTGCATTGTGAACAATTTTTTTTACCCGTGCTTCCCTTGTGTTTATACGCTCACTCCTTACTCTAATTCCCTGGATACGAACCCGGAATTACTTGTAAGTCTGATACCAAATTTGTTGGAATAACAGAGGAATAAGATGCTTAGTTGGACACACTGTAAACAATGGAAGAAGCTAATACTTGTTCTTCTTAATTGAAACTGATTACGATTACAAGATTAAATAGAATTGGAATGAAACTGACTCCCACTAACCACGTCTAACATCATGCCTAAGAACGTGGATCACTTCTGCAATTTAAACAAACAGAATTACTTAAACAATTAATAATAACTTTCTCCTAAATAATAGCTAACTGATTTGACTTGATCAAGAGAGGCTTGAATCACATTTCAACATTTAGGTCCGTGAATTTAGACAGGAAGTGGATGACACACACTCTAAATTTATCTTAAAGTATGATATGTGACACAGTATACTTCTCATCTAAACCTAGAAGTGAGACCAATGTACTTGCAATTAGTTGTTTTTTAACGGACACATAGTGCGGGATCAGAGGCGATTCGACAGGCGACAGGGAGCGGCGTTTAGGGTTCCAAGGCGGCGCTATGTCTCCTTCAACAACGGTAATATCACCATTGCTCCTCTAGATCCTTCCTCCCTCCACTCTTCCAAGACCTCCTCTCATCCCTAAAAACCTCATTCAGCTTCCGATTTCCCTCCTCTCCTCCCCCTTCATATCTCCTCTAACCCTAATCACAACTTTTCTTTTCCGTCCAACTCCCTTCACATCCCTAAAAAAAACCCTCCTTTGCAAATCTCCTCAAGACATCTAAAGCTTCATCTTCGAAAGGTATTTTACCCTTCCGGAAGAAGGTTGGACCACAGTTCGTAGGAGACGTCCAAAAAGGCCTAGATCGTCCCAGTCCATCTTCCCTATATCTCCTCATCATAAACCCTCTAGGTGTTTCTTTTGCGGGGACATGGACCACATGGCTAAAGACTGTTCCTTGGGAGATTTCAAATACTTTGCTTGCAACTTGGTAGGCCATACATCTTTATTCTGTCAAAATAATAACCATCCTTTACCCCCACAGCATCATCCCCATATCCAAAGCGAACCTCCCCCACCCCTCCTCTCCGCCCTATCTTTTTATCCCTAACGTTCCTCTCCCCGAATCAGTGGTCTCCAGTATGGACAATTTCATCTTCTATGCCTTTTTCCAGATTCAGGTTGGTAATGTTAGACCCTAGAGGGGGGGGGGTGATTAGGGTCTTATGCTAATCTAATCCGATTATATACCAATTAAAATTAATTAACAAGCTATCCTAGCAAGTATGAAATACAACAAGATATATAGCTAGGATAAGCAATATGAACAACAAGAAATATCCTAGCAATGAGATATAAGCAATATATGTGCAAGGATATATAAACTAACACAAAGGTGATATAATCAAACTACAAATGTGATAGTGCAAAATAAACAATATAAACTAGATAGTGGATGAAATAGAAATGAGCAATGCACAATGGCGATATAAGATATGAACATAAATATGAATGAATGCCAAAGCACACTCAAACACAATCAATTGATCACGGAGTTCAGACCTTCCGTCCTACGTCTCCGCTCCCCACTCCCGGGGAGAAATCCACTATCACAACTGGGTTTTCTACGTTCACCCGAATAACGTTTACACCTCACACTCGGTTTTCTAGCTAACCGAAAACTTTACAATCACCACTCTTGCAATCCCACTCCACACCCTCTTAAGTGTTGAACTAGACGTGTCTCCCTCAAGTGCTCGGTTACAACCTCTCCCTAGGTTCGTCAACCAACGCCACTCCTCTTGGGACGATCCCCGACTCTCGCCACACACTTCTCTCGGTGTACAAGTGTATTACAAAGTGAATCTCACAATAAGTCTCAATACAATAAATGTTTGTTCTCTACTATGGATGAGAACACAATGAAAGCTCACACTCAATTGTCACAACTCTCACCAACCCAAAAATATTATGAATGCAAATACAATAAGCTCAATTGGGTGTGTGTAACAATGAGATAAAATCAAATCTAACTCAAATAGCAAACTAGCAATAATAAGAATATGAAAATCAATAATAAAATTGCTAAAGAAAAGAGTTAGAAAACTCCTCAATAGATCAAGAGGTAGAAGGAGAATAGTTGGATGCCCAAACACCAATAGATGATCTCCTCAAGCTCTTGTGAATATTGATTTCTCAAACTCAAACTTCCAAATGCTTAAAAGCTTCTTAAACACACTTAAACCAAACTAAAACCCTTGTTAAAACTCTTTTAAACTTGGTTAAAAACTCTCTTGGATGATGGAAAATAGTTATGGCAAAGGGGTATATATAGGCTTGAAGAAACCAACCCCAAAAACCATTAAAAAAACAAAAATCAGCAACTAGCCGTTACTATATAACGGTAGGCTGCTACAGTAACTTCGGTCGACTGGTGCGGTCGACCGTGAGCCATATGCAAAGCTGAGTAACGTTCAGAGAGTTTGGCGGTCGACCGTGGCGGTCGACCGCGGGTACTGTAGCAGTGCGTACTAATTTTTTAAAATCAATTAAAAATAGTAAAACACCTCCAAAAATTATAAAATTTTGTAGGAAGGTTCTAGACATATAGAATAACATGTTAGAGAAAGAATTTCTGAAAAATAATTTCCCAGTTGAGAGAAATAAATGTTTGAACACAGATTTATAGTTTCTAAAAAATTGCTAACATACATGATTTTGTAAAATCAATTGGGCACAGTAAATCAACTCCAAAAATAGTAAAATTTTGAGAGAAGTTTCTAAACATGTAGATAAATATGTCAAAGAAATAATTTCTTGAATACTACTTTCAATTTATGAAAACTCATCTGTTTGGTAAAACATGCACGAACATGTGCACGAACAAAAACAAGATTTTGTAAATTCCATTAAACATAACAAATCAATTCCAAACTTGATGAAACTTTGCGAAATGTTTGTAAACATGAAAACAAACATGTTAGAGAAAGAATTTATCAAATTGAAATTCCATTTGTGAAAACTCATGTATTTTTCAAGTGTGTCCAAAGCATGAAAACTCAAAACCATGCATGTATATATATAACTATATATATACATAGAAACCAAATACGTGTGTGTATATGATATTGAGCTTAAGGTATTTAACACACATAATATAAAATCTAAACTAAGTTACCCAAGCTAGATCTTGATCTTCAATAAGCTCTTCTTGGTAATCTCGCGGATGAAGCTTGATCTTGATCTTTAACTTTGAATTGCAAGGCTTCACTCCACTATTCCACCAACCTCCATTGGATATCATCGTTGTAGCGCATATTCCATCCAACCTCTAACTCGTTGTTTGCCTAGAATAAATAAGAAAACACAAATACTAGACAAACAACATTAGTGATAAATTGTTTGTTAAACATCATCAAAACAAGAAGGCCAACAGGTAACCCAACTTATGCTGAGCTTATAGAAAATCTAGAATTCCATTTGAAAGTTGATGAATGGAAAACTTCGGTGAGGAGAGCTTCCCCCTCTTCCTATTTTATCCAGTTCCCTGATGCGAAAATGATGGATTATGCCTGCTCTAAACCTTTCTTTAGAGCAGGCATAAAGCCCTTCCTAAATTTGTTTATGTGTGGGTAGAAATTCTAGATTTACCTATCCATCTCTGGGACTCGGAGTTTATTTTGGCTCTGTTGGGAGATGTTGGAGAAGTAATCACTATTTCTGATGATATCATGTTTAAAAAGGAAGCCTCCAACTGTAAAGCCATGCTGCATATCAGAGATCCATCAGAAATTCCTCGTGTAGTCATGTTCAGATATGAATCTCATGATAACATCCACATCATGGAAGGTTCAGTTCGTCTGCGAGTTCTGGGCAAGTCTCTGTCAGAATCTAAGGCTAGATGTTGGGATTTCTATGAAAGCTTCATTAGGAAATAGAGGGTCCTTTCTTCCTCTTCAGAGGACCTGCCGCTGCCTCCTCCCTCCCTCCCCTATAATGTAGAGGTAATTCAGCCAGTTCAGGGTAATATTCCTCCTTCCTCAGATCCCAAAGGAAAAAAGCCGATGGATCAGACATGTGTTTCTCCACAGGTTCATTCCTCCGCTGTCAAGGCTGTTACTATTCCAGACTTGATGGAAGTTTCATTCAAAGGTGTTAAGCTTCAGATAGCCAAATTCTCCTGGGAGCAACTGCAATTAGTTCTATCTCCTCCAGTAGAAAGTGCACAAGATCCTCCTCCAGCTTTTCTCAATCCAGATAAGTCCATAGCCATCAGCTCATCTGACTCTATGGACAATGTCTCATCCTCTGATCCCCCTCCAGGCTTTGGAAATGTCAAGTGGAGAGCAAAGACTGCCAAGAAGAAAGCCTCCAGAAGCTCGTTGCCACTTCATCCCTACAAGAGACACCTGGCTCTTAAGAGAATCAGTAAACGCCCATGTATCTCTAAGAGCAGATCTTCATCATCAGCTTCTACTCTACCTATTAACTCCATGAATTTAGACAAATTGGGTGAAATCTCGATCAATTGTGGCATTAAGGAACCGATTGATCCTACAGGATTAGCAGATATTCAAAACATGGAAAATCTAGAGGATGTTTCCTAGTGAGTGTGATCCTCTTTTCCCCCAGTTGTTCTCCCATCCTCTCTGTTATAATGAAATTGGGTTCATGGAATGTGAGAGGGTTAAACAACCAAGCTAAGCGTAGACTAGTCATGGAATGCATAAAGTTAGCCAAGGTGGATATAGTGGGTCTGCAAGAAACTAAACTCAATTCTTCTAGGCTTAACACTTTTAAAGCTTTAGGTGGTGGCTCTTTATCTTCTTGGATCTCCCTAGAGGCTACAGAGTCTAGGGGAGGTGTCCTTCTTGGTTGGAACGATGACCTTTTCTCATGCTCCTCCTCTTCCAAAGACATTTTTTCTGTTTTTGCTACGTTCACCCATAAACCTTCTAACTGGTCTTTCGTCATCATATCTGTGTTTGCTCCGTGTGATTCTGCTGATAGGGAAGTATGCTGGTGGAAACTAAGTAGACTCAGGAGTTCCTTTTCCCTTCTGTGGGTTGTCTTCAGGGACTTTAACATGACCATTCATCTATCTGAGAAGAATGGGCGATCGGGTTCTCTCAGAGACATGGATGCCTTCAGGAATCTCATTGATTCTCTTCTTCTTTCTGACCTTCCCCTTAGTGGCAGGAAATTTACTTGGTCCAACTGCAGGTCTAACCCAGTCATGGCCAGGTTGGATAGATTTTTGGTATCCTCAGAATTTGATCTCAAGTTCCTCTTTCTTGTTCAATATGCCTTCAAAGCTCCTTGCTCAGATCACTATCCCATTATATTAGACACAAGTGCTCCAAAACCAATTCCTTTGTTCAGATTTGAGAAGTCCTGGTTATCCTACCCTTCCTTCATAGATTTCATTAAATCCAGTTGGTCTTCCTTCACCTTTCAAGACCTCTCTTCTCTACCTTTCCTTCTCAAGTTGAAACTTATTAAAAGAAGAATCAAGTGGTGGAAAAGGTTTTGCCTTGGCTCTCCTCATCACTTATACTCCTCCGCCATGGCTCAGCTTGATTCTCTCAACCTCCTTGAGGAATCTAGAAGTTTAAACTCCTCTGAACTTGAGATTAGAAGTCACCTTAAGGACCAACTTTTAGCCCTTACGAATTCAGAGGAGATTAAATGGAAGCAAAGGTCTAGGATTCAGTGGCTCAAAGAAGGTGACAGCAACACCAAATTTTTTCATAGAGTTGCCTCCTACCGTAGAAGAAAAAAATTTCATCCCCCACCTTATGATTAACAACTCTATCATTTCGGAAGAATCCGAGATGAAGAGGTCTTTCTTTAATTACTTCTCCAATCTTTATAATAGTCAATCGGAATCCAGACTTAATGTGGATTGGCAGTCCCTTTACCCTGAGGGTAACACTGATCTCTCTTCCCTTGACTTCCCTTTCTCTCCAGAGGAGATCAAATCTACGGTGTTTGAGCTTCATCCTGATAAGTCCCCAGGACCAGACGGCTTCCCCCTTTTGGTCTTTCATAGGTTCTGGGACACAATTGAGCCTGATATTACGTCCTTCTACCAACATCTCTTCGTCCACCCACAAACACTTCATAATATCAATTACTCCTATCTTTGTCTCATCCCAAAAAAAGAAGGGGCATGTTCTCCAAAAGACTTCGGACCTATGAGCCTGATTAATAGCTCTTGTAAAATCTTCTCAAAAATCCTGGCCAATAGATTGAGCAAATTCCTTCATCTTCTTGTGGATGGTTCTCAATCTTCTTTTCAAAAAGGTAAATCTACCTTGGATTCCATTCTTATAGCCCATGAGATGATTAACTTCTGCTCCTCTGGTAAAAAGGAAATATGTGCTATTAAAGTTGATTTTTTCAAGGCCTTTGATTGTGTCAACTGGAGTTTCCTCTTATCCCTCATGGAAGCTAGAGGTTTCGGCCCAAGGTGGTGCCTTTGGATCAAGCATATCATATCCTCCACTAAGTCGGCTGTCCTTGTTAATGACTCTCCTACTAAGTTTTTTTCTTATCACAAAGGTTTGAAACAAGGGGATCCGCTATCTCCTATGCTTTTCCTTTTGGTAGTGGATGTGCTTAACAGAATGCTTATCAATAGCACTGCCGCTGGAGATCTATCTCAGCTCAACCTCAAAGGCGAACTGAACAAGATAAGATCCCTTCAATTTGCGGATGATACAACCATCTTTTCCAAAGCACTTCCTACTGATATGATTACTTTAAAGGCCATCCTGCTTATCTTTGCTAATATTTCTGGCCTGAGAGTTAATCAAATCAAATCAAACCTGTTTTATCTTGGCAAATTTCCACATAAAGGGCCTCAACTTGCTAATCTCCTCAACTGTTCGGTTGGCTCCCTTCCTTTCTCTTACCTGGGCCTCCCTCTCAAGTTTGGTTCTCTTTCCAAACGAGATTGGCAACCTCTCCTAGATTATTTCTCAAAAAAACTTTCTCTTTGGAAAAGCAGATCTCTGTCTCTGGGTGGTAGATTGACTCTCCTTAGCTCTGTTCTTTCTTTCATTCCTATGTACTACTCATCTTTCTTCAAGTTGCCTAGGTGGCTCATCAAAGCAATTGACAAAATTAGGAGAAATTTCTTATGGAATGACAATCATCAATCATCCATAGTTAGAAACTTGGTCTCCTGGGGTACTGTCTGCATGCAAAAAAAGGAGGGAGGCCTGGGTGTCATTCAATTAGAATCATTTAACATCGCTCTTCTATCAAAATGGATCTAGAAGTTTTTTGATAGAGAGTCTCTTGTTAGTAAAGTGGTTTTCTCCCTATATTCTAAAGATGGTGCCAATCCTGTTGCTCATATTCCCACATCCCATGCTTCCAAACTTATCAAAGATCTGCACTCCATTCACCAGATTTTTTTAGCTTTGCTAGATGGAATATTGGTGATGGTCGAGCATGCAGGTTCTGGATAGCCAAGTGGACAGGAGCTAATTCCCTGAAGAGTATATATCCTAAAGTATATAACTGTGCATTCTCTTCTGAATGTGTCATTCGCTCTCAAGGTATCAAGCTCAACAATGAGTGGAAATTCCACGCCATTCTAAGGAGAGGTATCACTCTAGAGGACAGACAAGAGACCCTCAAGTTTTATTCTTTTTTGGAACATTTCACCTGTAATGATAGTTCTGCATCAGATAGTTTATGGTGGCCTCTGCAATCTTCAGGCCAATTCTCTATTAAATCTTTATACTCTGCCTTGACTTCTGGGGGTATTAACTCTGTTCTATACAATTTTATTTGGATATCTCTGATTCCTCTGAAAGTGAAGATCTTCTTTTGGATTGTTAGTAAGCATAGGCTCAACACCAGGGCAAATTTGGTCTCTAAAGGTTGGTCAGGAGACCCTCGATGCCTATTCTGCTCACTATGTATTGAGGATCTGGACCACCTTTTCATTAAATGTCCCTTCGCCATCTCCGTTTGGTCTGCCCTTCTCCCCAACAGCAATCCAGCTAGCTGGCATCATCATTTGGACGATTTGATTCTTTTCAAGGATAATCACGGGCATTCCAACGATATCAAGCAAGTTTGGAAAGTTCTTCTACCTTGCTATTGTTGATGGATTTGGAATAGTCGTAATTATCTTATTTTTAAAGATAATATGCCTAATCCTAATAAGCTTGCAGCTAATATAGCGAGATACACTCTGCTATGGATAGGTGCTGAGGAAGATCGACTGGCTAGAAGAATTCACAAAGCTGCAATCAAGCTGAAGTTTGAAGAATTTGCTAGAAGGAAAGCAGAAGATGATGTTAGAGACAACTTTCCGCAAGATTAAGAAGTGTCTTTATCCTCTTGCTTCTCTCTTTTGTCTTTGGAACCCATGAAACACTCTTGTCTCAGTGGTCTGTTTCATAAAACCTTAGCTATATGTTGATTCTCCAGTAATGTTGTATATATAGCTGGTTTAGTGTTGTGAAGTTAGGATTGAAGGGTTATGTCGGAACTCAGAGAGCTATGAGGTTGATAGGTGACGACTAGGTCCGCTCCTTATCTCCCTATGCTCTCTCTGTTCCCGTAGCTTATGTTAATTTCTGGGTTTTTTGTTTTTTGGGTATAGCCTTCTGTGAATATTTTGTATTTACCTCATATCCAGTGTTGTTATAATATATGAGCAGGGCTCCTTCCCTGTTTTTCAGTTCAAAAAAAAGTGAGACCAATGTATTTGTCGACAATATACAGTCACAAACACTATACAATAGTTCCAAATACTTTTGTCTTTTTATGCCCACATTTCCTATGGTTATGTGAATGAGTTGATGAACTAGTTATGCAAAACTTTTATTATCTAACATAGTCAAAACTTGAGCTAATACCTTCCATTATAGTAGTGGGCTTTGTCGTTTGACTATCCTCTATCGAATTAAATAGAAATCCTATCTTACATAAAAGTTCCAAACTTTATCTCCATATTTCCCCCTAACGTATTTAATATAGAGGCATATAAATGGTTGCATAAATTTAATCATAATACAAAAAGGATATATTCATAGTCATACTCAGAACAATCACCATCCATGTCAAATCAAAATTGAGGGGAATTTTGATTACCTTTCAACGCAATCCCTAACATTTTGTTTGGGAGTTTACTAGGAGAAGGGAAGGAAAGTTAAATAATGGAAAAGAAAGGTAGGAAGGAGAGGGAAACGATAAAATGTTGTTTGAGAGTTTAGTAAGGGGAACAGAAGTAAACTTAATTTACATTGTTTGAGAGTTCTAATAAAAGGGAGGAAGTGAAGTAAATATATATAAAGTTACATAAACTTTTAGATGTTATTAAGACATTTTTTTCAACTAATAAATTATAAGGGTAAAATTGTTTCTCTATCTTGAACATATTTACACATGTTTCCTTTACTCCCTCTATCGTCCAATTTGGGGGAGAGGAAACTCTTACCAAATTTCACCTTCCCTTATATCCTCTAACCACCATCCAAACACACTGTAATAATCTCCTCAGTCTTGTCACACCTCCTCATGAATCGCCCAGGATCCACCTCCTCGATCCTACGGCTGAACTTCATGATTCTTCACGTCAAGAAGCTCTCATCCATCAAATTCCTAGGGTTAGGGTTTATGAGATTGCCCAAACCTTTCCCATTTTAGGAAAATGAGATCGAACTCGAGAACTCATCATCGTCGTCCTCCTGCGTCTCGCCGTCTCTTAGGAAGAGAGGAAAGACTGAAAGAGCTAGCAATGGAGTTTTGTAGCTGTTTTAGTATTAATGATGAATTTGACCTGAAACCAAACGAACATTTTCGGCTTTGACCTTTCGTAAACATTGGTAAAAATGGCTCAAAATGGCCCTGTCATAAATGGATGCTTGGTAAGGGGCACGTTTGGCAAATGATCATATTGGATTATAATGCACAAAGTGGATGTTTGAAAAATAGATTATTTTCAATTATAATCCATCAAAAAATTAATTTGGGTACCCATATAATTTTTTGGTGATTAAATTATAACACATGAGATGTGAATTTGGATCCTTTCCCCTATAAAAAAATAAAAAAAATAAAATAGTAGAGAGAATACTGCATTAATTATAGCCATTGATTTATCTAGTAGATGGTTATGATTTATTTCAAATCTAACACTCACCACACCCCATGATTTATACTCATTTTTAATTTACACTCAAAGGCAAATCACAAGCACCAATTAAACAGATTAACGGTTGGGATATAGTTGTAGTCTCTCCACTACTTTTTGTAATTGAGAAGATATGAATCCGATGGGGTTTGGCTGAGTAAGGGATAACCGCCTGTATGCTTTGTTTGTTGATAGTCACTAGTAGAAAATAATGTATCCTAGACGGAATTTTTTCCGTCTAGTTTGCAATTAAACTAGACAGAAAATTTTTGCTTAGAATAATCCGTCTAGAATAAAACATCCTAGATAAAAATTTCCGTCTAGGATAGCAAAGTAGACGATTTATATTTTTAATTTTTTTTTAAATTTACCAAGTATCCTAGACGGAAATTTTCGTCTAAGATGTATCCTAGACGGAAATTTTTGTCTAGAATACTTAGACCATTAAAAAAAATTAGCCCATTAAAACTCCTCCCGCCCTTCTTTCCACCCAAAATCAAAATTTTCTTTCCCGCAAAATAAAAAATTTCAGGAACCCCCCCGCCCCCGCCCCCCGGCGTCAATTTAGGGGATAGGCCCCCCCCCCCCCTCAATCCTCAACTTCAAGCTCTCCATCGACATTGCCACTCATCTCCGATCATCTGAGATTATCAACTCCGATAAGATCCATGTCTACCTTGACCTCGACATCACTACCAACAAAATCCCCACCGCCGACCGCCGCGGTGTCCCCCACCACCTCCTCGGGTCCCATGACCCCGCCTCCTCCTTCTCCACCGACTTTGCCTTTACCCTCATCCCTGAGTACCCTAAGCTCGGCGGCCACGGCTTCACCTTCATCCTCTCCCCAACTACATCACCAACTCCTCCGACTACATATTCGCCGTCGAGTTTGACACTATACAGGACTTCGAGTTCTTTGACATCAACGACAATCATGTCGGCGTCGACATCAACAACCTCGCCTCGAACAAGTCCGCCGCCGCTGCCTACTTTGACGACGCAAGCTCCAAAGTCGGCCTCAACCTCAAGTCTGGCGACAAGATCCAAGCTTGGATCGCCTACGACAGCGCCGCCAAGCTCCTCAACGCTACCCTCTCCCCCTTCTCCAGCAAACCCAAAACCCCCTCTAATTGGGCTGATTAATCTCTTGCTAATTTATTGATTTTGGAAGTTGCAAGCTAACTATTTGATAGAACACCTCTTAGTAATTCAATTTGATTTCTAGGTTTATGAATTTGTTCCTTTATTTGAACTTTTTGTTGGAAATTATAATTAAATCTGGAATTAAACAGTAAAGGATGACGTGATGTTATTTTAAACTTTTTTCAATTAACTGTTGTGCGTTTGTGAAACGCTGTGCGTAAAGCAATATTTGGCCTACTCCACTGCAAGGATCCCAAGGCCAAACAACTTCTAGGAACAGCAATACAGTACTCTTGTATGCACCAATCCAGTACTATCAAGATCTCCTCGATCTATAAGACCTTTCGGTCAAGGCAAAAGATCTCCTCGATCTTAGAACCTTTAGGTTCAAAAAACCTTTCGGTTTTAGGGTTCCTACGGGCATAGTTTCTGCAGCAGCAGCAGCACAACAACAACAACAACAACGTCGATCCGACGTTCGTTTTCCAAGCTCGCGTGTGTATACCGACGTTCGTATTCTATACTGACATTCGTATTCCACGCTCACGAGAAAGTTTCCAGCAATAATCAAAAGCTGCCCAAGGGCGCTATTTATAGGCCTCTATTGCTAGCTCAAGAGTCACTAACAATTAACGTGATCATTATAATTCTTAATGACAATTAAGATTGTAACATTAATGTATTAAATTGCTTTTAATGCTATTGTAACTGCTGCATACAGTAACTGCTGAATATGAGGCAATCAATGGATGTGTTGCTACAAAACGTGAGGGTCACATCTCAGTAAATCAGACTAACCTCATTTGACAAATGAACGTCGTCAAACAGGCGAACCTCGTATGACAGACGAACCTCGTCGAACGAGCGAACATAGTCAAACAGGCGAACCTCGTATGACAAACGAACCTCGTTGATCGAGCGAACCTCGTCAAACAGGCAAATCTAGTCAAACAAGCGAACCTTGTATGACAGACGAACCTCGTCGAACGAATGAACATCGTCAAACAGGCGAACCTCATATAACAGATGAACCTCGTCGAACGAGCGAACCTTGTCAAACTACAAGAACACTAGGGTCACCCTCGTGTGAATACGTAGCTCATCCGCATGCTGTGAAGCAGCCTGTGTGGCAACCTTCATGGCGGCCATAGTGGCAGCCAACATGGCGCCAAACAGCGCCACGATGCCTCCGTGCGAAGTACAAAGTGTACCACTTAGCACCTCAGCCCGATTAGCCACGGCCCACGGCCCACGGTCCACGACCCATGACCCACTAGAACTTATGAATGATTAATTTAAATAAAACACTTCTCGACTTGTCGTTGGTAAGCCTCGAACAAGGGACCTTTTGAAATACCAAAACATAAACTTTCCACTAGGCTACTAAGCATTTATGAAAAGTACTTGTAGTTAATATATATATATATAGTTTGAAAACTCATTTTGGAAAGCAGTTTTGACCAAAAAATCCAACACCTTTTTGGGTATTGTTGGCTACTGTTTTTAAGGGAATTCAGCTCTCAATGACCTTTTGTAACCTATTTTCCTATCAAAATGCATGAATAATCAATTTATTTCACCATAAGTAGTAGAATTCAAACTCCATTTCTGGAGGGAGACTGTGCTTTTACGAGATGACTTAGTTATATTCCTTGGGTAAATGAGGTGCATTTTGCATTGACATATTCAATGTATGTGCAGGAGAAGTTTCAAGGATATTTGTGTCGTGGGGGGGAGAGGCTTCGATAGCAGGATAGAGCTGTAATGGCTGCAGAAAACTGGGCAAAGAGGGGTTTAACTTATGTCTAAACTTGAACTCTTGTTCGAAGTTTAATTCAATGGGATTTTCATTTTCTTCATGGTCATTGGTGACGTATGTAGGCGTATAAAATTGCCTATAGGTCCCACAATACAGCTCGACGACGCCAATTCAACAAACGGACCATCGAGCGACGTATCCAAGCACGACCGTTATCCCTCCAACGCCGAAGCCAAGCCATACGCAACGGAGCAGGTTAACGAGGCGACGAAGCCAACAAATCGCACCCAAGCATTGGAATGCATCCACTCGCACGCGGAATCGAACCAACGTTTCGGGGAATCACCGAGTCATCTAAACAAGAGCGAACTCGGTGATATAATGATCGAATCAAGATTGGTTTCGGACTCGAACTCAGAAGTGGGTTTACTGCCATATTTGGAATCGGATCAAAACGAATCGAATCCGAACAAAGTCAACCACACAACCGAATCAAAGTCCAAATCAACAACGAATCGGAACCCGAACGACGGAACCCGAACAACAAACCGAACGACGGAAACCGGAAAACCCGCCTAAGGGGGCTCGGCCAAGAGCCGAGCCACCCACAGGTGGCTAGGCCCAGAGCTGTGCAAACGCACAGTTCTGAGTGCCTATAAATAGGCCAGGGCGTGTTTCATTTCAGAGGTTGGATTTTGGAGGGTCGAAGCTCTGCCGGATTGGAATCTGAGATCTAAAAAAGATTGGAGCTTTAGAAGATTGAAGACTTGAACTTTGAGATCCGGTGCTCGGCGATCATCTACGCCAAATAAGGCAAGAGTTCGAGAGGGACCGGATCTGAGATCTACACGATTTTCCTCCGGATCTAAGCTTGGTTCTTAGATCCCGAGAAGAGTCTCGAATTCGCTTGGTCGATTTCGACACTTGGGCTACTATTTCCTTGGTGAATTAGTACCCCAC
>BQKN01000437.1:135886-167909 GCA_022839385.1 Asparagus kiusianus | reverse complement strand
CACCAACAAAGGAAACCAAACGCCTATTACCTCCCAATGATGCCCTCTTGGAAGGTCCCCAAACGTCCACGTGAACTCCTCCAGAACGACCCTTAGCACGGTGAATAGAGGTGCCAAACTTCACCTCGGTCTTCTTGCTCACATTAACATGTTCACTGGACTTCAAATTGCAGGTCTTTACACCCTCTTTCAATCTATGTGAGGAATCAATACTGGAATGGCCAAGCCCCAAATGCCACAGTCTAGTCGAATCAACAGAAGTCGTCAGCTCTCCACCTGCCACTATACCTCCAGTCAAGTAATACAGGTTATTCCTCCTGACGCCCTTCATCACAATCCGAGAGTCTTCCACGATCTCGAGAACCATGTCCTCAACACGAACCTTCAGACCCTCTCCAACCAAAGCTCCAATCGAGATCAAGTTCTTCCTCAAAGAAGAAACATATCTCACATCATTTAACTCCCTAACAGTCCCGTCAAATATTTTTATGCGAATTCTTCCTATCCCAAGGATCTGGCATGCACAGTTATCAGCCATGTACACCACACCACTATCCACCAGCTTCTCAAAACTGGAGAACCATTCCCTTCTAGGGCACACATGATAGGTCGCACCACTATCCAACATCCACTCGAATTCCTCCGAATAGCTATCTTTAGGACTGATAGAAAGCGAATAAATAGAAGAGTCAGAATTATTACCATCCGATACAATGTTTGCTTCTGATGATGGTTGCTTCCCTTTTCCCTTCTGCTTATTCTTCACCCATTCGTCGAATTTTGGGCAGTCTTTCTTCCAATGACCAGCCTCCTTGCACCAAGCACACTGATCTTTTCCTACTCTAGACTGTGACTTCCAATTCTTTCGGTTCGGATTCTTCCCTCTTACGACCAACGCCTCTGCTACCGACTCAGTCGAATTCTCCTTATCCTTCTTCCGAAGCTAATAATTCACCAATGCAGCAGTGACCTCACTATACGAAAGTGATGCCTTCCCATTAATAAGAGTAAGGACGAATGTCTCATATTCCTTGTCGGGCAAGGAACTCAACAATAGCAACGCCTTGTCCTCATCTTCAATAATGACATCCACATTCGCCAAATCCGCAAGAAGCTTTGTGTAGGTGTTCATGTGATCTCTAATGGTGGTTCCCTTCTTCAACTGGAAACGATAAAGTCTCCTCTTCAAATGCAAGCGGTTCTCAACACTCTTTGTCAGATACTTGCTTTCGAGAATCTCCCAAATCTTCGTCGCAGAAGTCTCATTCATCACATCATATTTTAGATCTTGAGTCAAACAAGACCTAATTACACCACACGCCGTTCGATTCATTTTCTTCCAAACCTTCTCTTCAATCTCATCCGGCTTGCCATCTAACTCCAATGTATCCTCCAAATTCTGCGCGTTCAGCGCATCCAAAACCTCGCATCTCCATAATCCAAAGTTGTTTGTGCCATTAAATTTCTCCACATCTATCTTCATAGAGTGGATATTCAAACTCTGAATGGTCTTCGCGCCAGAAGAACCACCCTCGACACCCGAAGCACCTTCTTTCCCCGACATCTTACGCACTAACGAATGAAGAATAGATCCAAAACTGAAAAGATAGAGTCTTTATCAAAAGATCCCACCTTTATCACCAAATGAAGCCCTAGACGAGCCTCCAAATTGATCTACTCCTCCGAATAGCCCAAGCGTAGCCCGAGCTCTGATACCACTTGTTGTACGCAGCGGAAATTTCGGCAGAGTTTCTGGTGCACAATAAGAGAGAAAGATCGATAAGAATTCTTGTTTCTCAGAGGGAACAAGAATCTGAAGCCTAATATCCCATCAAAGTGGGATATTTGCTCTTCCTCTCGTCAGCTCTAGGACTGCGCGTCGAGGGACCCTAAATCTATTACAATGGCCACAAACTCAAACAACCAATTTTACGTGGTTCGGCAAACTGCCTACGTCCACGGGGCAAGGAGGGGGGAGATCTACTATTAGAGGAGGAGAACACAACTAGGGTTTACAATCACTCAATCTAAACCCTCACACAATCTCTCAAATCCCTCACACAAAATCTCTCTCAAAAGAATGCAAAAACCCCTCTCAAATTCGGCTCCACTTTTCTCTCTCAACACAGCCGATTTTTTCTCTGCTTTTGCACTCTGCACACAGCAGCTTTTTCTCCAAAGAACCTTGCACAAAACCCTAGAAGAGATGCCTCTTTTATTTCTTCTGCACTTGTACGCCTCCTTGCACTTTGCTGCCACCCCTCTTTGCTACAAAACCCTAGGCCGAAAATAGGTATTTATAGGAGCTCAAGTCTTCGGGTGGGCCAGAAATTGCAAAGAAAAGGACTCCTCAACTCTTCACGTGTCCGCTGGAATGATCTCTTCACGCTGAGTCCAAGAGCACGTGAGTTCGTGAACATCTCTCTTATCCGCTGAACTTTGCAATTCCCCAAAGCTTGTGGCCCCCACAAGCATGTGCTCCAACATAATCCACACACTTTTCAAACATTTCTACTACTAAAAATAGATTATTTTTCATCAATTTTATTAAAAACTCTAGCTTATAGCCCATCTAGGTTATAATCAATTTATGGAGCATAACACGAATAAATTATACTTCTAAGTTCCCAATCTCTTAGAAGTCTAGATCAGCCTTTATGTATTAACTTACAATAGATTAAGCATAATTAGACATAATTAAAGGCACAATCCAAAAATAAGTGAAGAAATAAATTTCCATAAATTGTGTCTTCCATTAACTGTATCGAGAAGAAATAAGGAAAAAGAAAGAGATTAGTTTAAGGAGTAAAGGTTAGCTGTTATAATGTTCTTATAATGTCATAAAGAGATCATAGTTTCACTAATGTGATTGAACTTCTACTTATAAAATCATTTTTTAGTGTCATGTAAACTAAGGATTGGTTATGGTAAACTGTGAAGTTATACATACTAGTTCCAAAATTAACATTAATTAAGTCATGGTTTTTATTTAAAAATAAAATATTATGTAAGAAATGAGTTACTACATGTTTACCGAAGAGAGTCACTAACTCACCCTGCAATCTAGAGGGAAGAGTATCGTATGAGACAGTAGCTAATTACATGCACATGTACATAATTAAGAAATTTTAAAAATCAAATTGAGCATAATAATAATACTGTAATTATCTACTGTCTCATACACAGTAGATAATTACATACAGTTATTTGAATAAAAACTTCCCAAACAAATATCGTTCTAAAATATCAAATTAATTATACCATTTTGATGAAGTAAATTAATATAAAAAACAATAATTTAGATCAAACTTTATTCAAGCCAAACCAATTTTACATGCTAGTGGGACTAAAGAAGCACAAAGCTGACATCATGTCAAAAAAAAAAAAAAAAAACACAAAGACATCATAACTAAAACATCTGTCTTTTAATTATTACCTTACCTAAAACCACAGCACGAACGCAAATTAAGACACCCTTAAACAATCAAGCCAGCATCCATCAAAAAGGATAAAAGGATGATGCATCCATCAAAGCTAACATGTTCTCATATGATCCCATGCATGGCTGCTTCATGACCACATCATCCAAATACCCACCACCTCCCCCACGACATCCATCCATCATCATGATGGGCTTCTCTCCCCGTACTATTATAGCGTCAGAGTTAGAGTTACTAAGATTAGGATTAAGGTTTCTGGCTTGAACTATTCTTTCATGCACGTCTTTCAACGTATCATCAACCAATCTCTCTAAAATTCCCAGGTCCTCAACCCCCAAATCCACCAATTTTCGACCAGCAGTGCACTGACGCATGACAATCTTCATCTCTAGCTCCCTCATCTCTCGCTGCTGCTTAAAGATCTGCTCCTCGAGCTTCACCATTCTCTGCATGGCGAATCCTTCTTGATTCACCCTCTTCTTCCTCTGCTCGCTCTCTGGCATCGCCTTTAGATGCTCTAGAATCTTCTTTGCCTCCGGCTCCATGGGCCACACCTCGGGCTGTGCCTCGTCGGGCGCGTAGACGACTGCGCAGGCCGGGACGTCGCAAAGAGTGGAGAGCTCGCTGATCTTTTTGAAGAGACCGTTACGGCGTTTCTTTAACGTTGCTCGTCGTTTTGCGTCGTTGGAGATCCATGCAAGAGTCACTTTTTTCCTGGCCATTGTTTTTCCCCTTTGTCTTCAGTGATTTTGCTTGTTTTATAGGTTTTTTTAGTTGCATAATATAAATAGAATCTCGGGTAATGAGGAGTTATGTATGTAATTGCCTTATTTGCTTTTGGATTGATAATTTGGAGGGTGTCTTTATGATTGGAAATATATTTGATTAGATTTTTCAGTGAAATTGGATGGACGAGATTCAATGGAGAGGATATATTTGCAATCAATTTGGCAAAAAAAGAATGCAATCATTCTTTGGCTGTGTGTTAAAAAAGGAAGATTTTTCACGTTAATTGGAAATTGAGATGGCTTTTGAATTTTGATTGATTAGGCGCAGCTAAGATCTAGGCTCGGAACCGTATTCGGCTTTCAAATTGTTCATAATTCTTTAATTGTTTATATAAGTTTAGGCATTTTTTGAGTTATGCATTTTTCTGAGGCTTAATTGCACTTAAATACCCTATAGTTTCTCCTACTTTGTACTTATATACTCCCACTTGGTGTCAACAATACTTACTATACCTAAATTTTTTTAAAACTTGCACTCATATACCCTTACTTGTTTTGGTAGCACTCAAATACCCTAAAACTTTAAAAATGTGCACTTAAAAACCGTAAAGTTTTTAAAATTGGCACTTAGATGCTCTAAAGTTTTAAAAACATGCGCATAAATACTCTCAAGTTTGCATAACGGAGGGTAAGCGCAAGTTTATAAAACCTTAGTATATTTAAATGCACATTTTTAAAACTTTAGGGTATTTAAGTGTTGCCAAAATAAGTGAGAGTATATAACTGCAACTTTTAGAAACTATAGGGTATATAAGTGCACAGTAGAGCGGATTATAGGGTATTGCGATTAAGATTTTTTGTATAAGACCTGGTTCATTTAGATTACTGAACCACTCTGTTTAGAAGAGCTTATTCATCGAACCTTTTAAGCTATGCTAGCTTTTAATGTCTTTTAGACTTTATGATAATTTTTATGTGTTTCGAAATCAATTTCTCAAAATCTTCATACTTTGAAATTAGTTATCCACATTCTATAAAAAATTTAAAATTAGGTCTTCTGGTTACTGCTGATTAGTCCTCTTAGAGATCAGTCCTTTTTGTTACAGCTGTTTGAAGGACTCGGAGGACTATTTTCAAATAGGTAGAGGTGGGGGACTAACTCAAATTACAAAGATGTGGGGTCTAATTTGAGAACTTAAAAGAAAATCACAAGTTGGGGGACTAATATATTTATATTTAAGTGGACCCGCTTTATTTAAAATAGATACGCGTACGCGACAGCGCCGCCGTATTCCGTATCTCTCCCCAGTCCCTCCTCCCTAAAACCAACAAAAACCAAATTAGGGTTTTCATTCCGCTTCTCTTCGCGACTCCATCTCTTTCGAACCCCGATTCATTCGGACCTCTTCGATGGCGGCGCCTGCGAACGATGGAGGAATGGGTGGGCCCTTGAGGAGGCGGCCGTTCCGTCGAGCTGCGGCGACTCCCTACGACCGGCCGCCGACGGCGTTGCGTGGCGTCAGGGGAGGCGGCCACGTGGCGGACAGCGGAGGCTGGATCTCGAAGCTGTTCGATCCCGCTTCTCGATTGATTGCGAGCGGAGCGTCGAGGCTTTTCTCCTCGATGTTTCAGAAGCGACTCACTGCTCCTCCGTCGAACTCAGGTCGGAAAAGTTTCTTTTGGGTTAGGGTTTTGGATTTGCTGTTATTAGGTCTGATTTTTTCCCTCTTGGTTTGTAACTGAAATGATGGCTATAGATTGAGATTTAAGATTGGAATGATTGCACACATTATTGATGGACTTTAATAGGCAAAGATTATGTCTTTAAGAAAATAGGTTACTGAAATTTAGGGGCTCTTCCTGTTGGCATGAGTTCTTTAACTTGGATTAGTTGAAATTTAGGGGCTCTTCCTGTTTCACATAAGCATTCAAATTGGGAAATGCATGCAATTGCTTTAATAGCTCGTATATTAGGCTATCATATAGTTCTTTTCTTACATCCTAAAATTGTAACGCTAATCTGGAGGATGTTAACTCAGAAGCTTCCTTTATTAGATGCGATGGCCTGCTGGTGGAACAAGAGAATCTCAGCACACCCACTTTAGGAGGTTTTTGGCTCCATAAAGAAACCTCTTTTATCTTGGCTAGGAAAATTGATAGCAAACCTGTTATCAAGATGAGATGACGATATATCAAAAATGTTTACAGGTATTTAGACAAGCTAATGCCCTGGCGGCAAAACTAGATGAAGGCAATGGAGTTTTCAGCTAAATGGAGATAGCGGTGAATGAGGAAGTCCAAAAATTTATAAAGATCACAAACTTTTGAAAATGGCAAAGATCTTTAGAAATACAAACAGCAAAGAAGGAAGTTTATCACAGTGGTTTAATGATTTTAAATGAAAAGTTGCCAGTTATTTGAGTTTAGAGACCAAAGAGGAAGTACAGATACACCCACTTACGAGTTTGAGAACTTCATTCCAGAAAATGCTCTCCCATGATCCACCACTGGGAGTGCATGTTCTAAACTGTGGAATGCTAGTGATTTGGGACAATGATAGCAACATTCTAAATTCCTGACAACCTTTTAGTTTTTAAGTGGCAGCTCTTCCAAAGTGATGGATGTGATTCTTTAATATCTTCGCTTTTGATGAACTAGTAGAATGAGGCAAAGAGCAAGATAGGTTAAATGGAAAGTGCAAAAACATTTCTATCATATATATGCTGAAAATTGCATACTCTTGAGAAGAATAAAGTGATAAATAAACGAATTTGTTAACAATGGGAAGTGCATCGTAGTGAATTTGTTAAACTAGTATACATATACATATATATACAGCAATGTACTAAGTGATTAACTCCATTGTCTTACAAACCTTATTCTGTTCTTTATATAGATGCACTTTCGTCCAATTAAGGTCAAATGAAGCCCATACCACATCCACGTCAAGTAATTTTTTCTCCATATATCGAAGCACATTCCTGATGGTCCTGGTTAAAAATAAAAAGGTGGTCACCAGTGTAACTTCAAATGTATTTATGACTTATTAAAGGAATTAATAAAGAAAGTTAGCAGACTTGTAAGAGAGTAGCTCAAATTAACATAATATAGCTGCACATAATCTCTCTGTTGAGGTCTGGAAGAGTTTAGGAGATAATGGTTTTTAGTGTGATTAACTAGGTTGTCAACAAAGTTTTGGACTATGAAATTATCTGATTGAAGGGGTAGCATTGTGATAGCTATTTATAAGAATAAAGGAGATGCATAAATATATGTAAACTATCATGAAGTCAAGCTTATAGACTACATGATATAACTAGAGGAGATTAATTAAGGGAAAGACTAGGTAAAGAAATGTGTCTGAAAATCAATTTTGGTTTTATACTAGGGAAGTTGATAGTGAAAGCTATTTACTCAGATGATTGATAAAAAGTTATAGAAGGATTAAGTGTGCACAATTTTCATTGTTTTAGAAAAAATTATAAGGGATCCCTATGTAGTTGGGAGCTAATGGTGGGTTTCACGCGCACACACACACACATACAGAAGAAAAAGAAATAAGAAAAAAGTTTGTAATGCTGATGTCTGATGTTTAATGAGTTAATATGAAAAGGAATAAGGACTTAACTTATTCTTGAAGGTACTGCTTTTGCTTTGTATAAGGTTTTTGATTTGAAGTTCGTAAAAGTGCAGAATTCGGATAAGCTGCTACAATTAACTGTTCCTCAGAATGCATTAGAGAGCTTTGAAATGTTTTTATGATGTCTGTTGTTTTCTTTGTACCTTAAGAATGGGAAACTTATCCATTGGCCCCAATTGATTTAATAAATGCTTATGTTGTATTTGTGAGGGTATTTGTGAGGGTTGGTGTATTTTTCTGGTTAAACTTGGTTCTTGTGTTGCGAGTGCTCTATGTCTATCTTATTTATAAATCATATATTTCAGTGCAGCTTTCTATAGTTGTTGGACCATGTAACTTTATTTTATAGCTTTATCTTACTATCTGAATATTATTTTAATTCTTTGCTGCCATTTGTCTTATGTTTCCAGAGGAAGATCATCAATCCAGAGAAGATGTTTCTCAAATCGCTGGCCCTGTATGTAAATAATTGCTTTTTTCAGCTATATGTATCCATTATTTTAATCATATATCTATTGCTTCCATCAATAGAAGAATGTTTTGTTGAGTTGATATGATCTACTTTCTTCCCTAAATGTTAGAATTTCTTTTCCTCTATCAAGTTTTAGTTGTTCTTGATGCGTCGCTTTACAAAACTAGTATCTTTTTCATTTTTGGCCTTCTAACATTTTGTATAATTATTCAATCAACATTGAAAGACGCTTTGTTCTGTCAAGCTTCATGAACCATTGGTCTATGTGTGATTTCCCCTCAGTAAATAGTGCACAAGAGACCATATGCTGAACCTCGATATATTCTTCCCAGAAAACATTAGAATAAAGTGTTTAATTTGAATAAAGTGTTTAATTTCCTGCATGTAGAATGTAGACATCTATTCCTTGCATCTATCTGTGTATCAAGTATATATGTGCTTTATGAAATTCATGACTCATTGCGAGTCATGAATTTTATCTATCTATAGTTAAATAGCATGATAAAGGATTTGTGTCCATTTTCTTATTAATCATGCTTTATATTTAACAAATATGTACATATGGTATGCGTCATGGTTCTATGCATGTAGTAGTTGAATATCATGAGTGTCAAGCGCATGAGCGAACTCTGGATGTATTTAACTGCTAGAAAATTTGATTATGGTACTTATACTTGCAATAGTAGTCATATGAAAGGTTGGTGTTAAATATGCGATTATGTTCACCTTGATATAAGGGTTCTCCCATCAGAATGAGGAGTTCTATTGAAAATTGTTGTAATTGAACAAAAGAAGAAGAAGAAGAAGGAGAAGAAGAAGAACTGGCTGCAGATTTGATGCCAATTTTAGCCATAATTTGAAGCCTGGTTGGCTTGTAGATAAGACCTAAAGTACTGTTGTTCATGTAACCGAGGAAAAGTGCCTAGACGACTTAGAGTTTAGACCAGTGGATGATTTTACTAGAGGAAATTGCACATTTTTATGCCGTTTAATGACACCTGCATCTTTTTGAATTTTTAAAAAAGTAATGATAATAATTTGAACTCGGAAAATGCTTAGGATCAATCCTTTGTTATGACGGTGAGTTGAGGATCAATTCTTTGTTGTGATGGTGAGTTGAGGATGATGTTGTTCATAAATAAAATCAGGTAAAATGGAGGAGCGTTAGACTCTAATGTGACCATTAATACCTATGAAATTGTATTAGACCAACAATACTTAACGGATTAAAATGTTGGGCAATTAAAAAACATGTTAAAAAAATGAGTGTAGCAGAGAAGAGAATGTTATGATGGTTTTGTGGACATACACTAAAAGATAGGATAATAAATTAAGCATTCATGGAGATTAGATGTTGCTCCTATTGATGATAAAACAAGAGAGTTTGTTGAGATGGTTCAGCTATGTATGACGGAGGCCTCTTAATGCACCGGTTGATGGGGCAAAGAGATCTGATGGTAGACCTAAAAGAACGTGGTTGGAAGCAATAAACAAGGATACGATAATAGTTTAAATTTAACGGAGGAGGTGACCCAAATGGAACCGAATGGAAGACTAGGATTCATGTAGCCACCTCAAATTTTTGGGATAGAAGATGTTGTGTTGTTGTTGTTGCTAAAATATTCGGGGCAACAGATATTTAACTGACGGCTAACACTGATCTGCTTCTAAATTTATATAGCTACTTTCTTAATTCCGGCATGGGCTCTCTTCTGAAATTGATAGACCGTTGCTCTTCGTTCATTACATGTATACAAAAATATTTGATTGGTTCCCTGTTCTCTTTCCAAGTTTCTTCAACATCACCAAATTGAAGATATTATGCGGTTAACATTCTCTATCTTTGTTTCTCTCCTTTTAAAAAAAATCTATCTTTGATCATGTATTTCATACTTCCTATTTTTTCTGTTTTCTAAGAGAAGTCTATTTCTATTAATTATTGGAGCTATAAAAGAAGTGTTTCTGCTTTTCTGTGCATTATGTTGAAACTTTCTGTTAAATGCTGCACTCTTTCATTTTATTTCTATGGTCGTTACTACTTCATAATTTTGGTTCATTGATGCTTTGTTTTTCTCAATTTCCTACTTGTTACCTAGAAATCTCTTCTTTATCTTTCAAACTATTGTGATATTAAGAAGGTTTTTATTGGTTATTGTTTATTTGATTTCTTTAGACTGTTGTAATTGCTGTATGCAGATCCCTTCCTCTGAAATATGGAACAGTAGCAGTCCATCTGAAATACTGAACGGCGACACCCGAGCCAAAATACAGAACAGTGACAAGAATGAAAACAACCAGACAAATAATTCTGACAGTAGTGTCGTTGCTGAACTCGAACAGTTATTGGAGCAGAAAACATTTACCAGGAAAGTATCGACGAAATAAATATTGCTTCTTTTCTTCTTACCTTCTGAATGAATAATTTCTAAAAAGTTTTGGTTGACAAATAATGGAAAATGTTTTTTTTATGCAATTGCTTTTCTTGTTCAAATGCTTGAAGTCTGATTAATCAGACAAATAACTGTGCCAGTAGTGCAATTGCTAAACTAGAACAGTTATTGGAGCAGTAAACTTTTACCAGAGCAGAAAACTTTTACCAGGAAAGTATTTACGAAATAATATTGGTGATATTTTTTCCTTTGTTTTTTAATGAATAATGTCTAAAAATTCACTGTTGACAGAGGAACCGGGATTTTTTTTGTCGCTATTGCTGTTCTTGTTTATATGCTTGAAATCTTGCTCTCTGTATTTATAAATACGTGCATTCTGCCTTTTATGATTTCTCAACTTTTGTAAACGGTGATACATTTTCCACTAGTTTCTTTCCTGTTTAAGTTTGAAATCAGGAACCTAGCTATATGACATAATGCATGTTAACTTTTCATCTTTCTAGTTGCTAACCACTTTTATTGTGAACTTATTTATTGCATTCTAATTTGGACTATGTTCTGTGTTTTACCTTAAACCATAATTTAATAATTTTTTGCCTTCTCAACAGGGTTGAATCTGACCGTTTGGCAGAATTACTGCGTTCAAGAATGGTCGAAACAGCAAATGTGGGATGTGAAAAGGAAAAGGCTAGGGTTTTAATACAAGATGGAATTGGGAGCTCAAGAATACATGTAAGTCTTTCAGTACCTGTAGGCTACTTAACTATACAAAGCTGTTATCTTCTTTTATTTGTATGATTTTTCCATTAACTACACAAGTTGCTTCTGCCCTATTTTGATTAATACACATTGTTTGATGATGCTTTTTAGAGTCATAAAGATGAAGCTGGTTCACCTGAAGAACTTGCAAAATCATATATGGGCTCAAGGCCTTCAAAAGTTCTTTCAGTTCGAAAATATGATAACCAAGTTTTTCAAGAAGATGCCCATTTGCCAAACACACCATCTACGTCAAAGCGATTAGACCTTTTAGCTACACCACGATCTGGTATACGTTTTTCTGGAATTTCTGTACAATCTGAACGTGGTTATCGGACAGAAAGACCTCCTGGCAGATCTGCAATATATAGAATGTCCAGATCTCCATATTTTAAGGTAAATCCTACGACAAGTATCCAGGTATACCCACATGATCAGAATTGCAGATGCCTTTTATTTTTCATGTTTGACTACCTTTTAGTTTTGATTGATTGCCTAATATTTCTACTTATTGGCAGCCAAGTGCATTCACTTATAATTCTGGTTATTTCATCACTTCAGGTTGGAGGGCTTTCTCGGGATGGATCATCATGTCAGTGGACACCAAGTGCTATGAAGTTACATGGAAGACAGGTAGTCTTCTCATTGCATTTCCTGGTCTTTGTACCATTGCATTTTCCTCCTAAGGATGAATATTAATGAGCACTAAGAATATAAGCAGGACCCAGTTGTCTTCATTCTTACTTGGGAGTCGAACACTGGATGTGTTGGATGAGTTCTGATGGTGGACTACTAACCGAGTTACCAATTACACTAATCAATTATTACATTTCCTACTCGTAAATTCCTTGTCACTTGTGACCTGTTATCTTTTGGATGCTGCATTTTAGTACTGTTCCATTACATCAAGAACCCGAAACCTGCCTGCATAAACATCCTGAAGAAAACTGTGGTATGTACATAGAGGAAAAGAGCAGTAATAGATGAAGGCTAATGCTAGTTAAATCAAATATACTAAGTCACAAGTAGCTATCACTAGCCTAACCCAGTAATTAGAATCTTCCTTGGATTTTGTTTTTGCTTAAAAAACAGAGCAGTGCCGAGGTGCAAGTTTGCTTTTGGCATGAACATGATTAGCGTAGTGGAATTGGGATGTTCATAATCTTTTACTGTTTGATGAAATCATGAAAATAGAAGGTTAATCAAAGGTCATGCTTGTTACCTTTGAAGCACAAACACACATAACATGAAGCCGTATCGTGTCGTGTCTGTGTCGGACACGTGTCGAATACACGTATTCTATGTAATTTTTAGGATTTGCCTCTTGTCGGCGTGTCGGATGGCCGTGTCTGATCCGTGTTCGTGCTACATAGCTTGTTACTGGCATGTCAGTTTCCTCCTGCATCTATGGAGAAACTACTAGTAATTGGTTAGCGTCAGATGATCAAAGTGAGCATTTTTTTGGGGTTGATAATAATACTTCATTACATAAAAAAGAAATTTTCCCTTCAAACTAGGAATGCATGAAAGAACTTGTGTGGAAGTGATTTTTTTTTGTTGAACTTTTTGCTTGTATTATATGGGAGCATGTTGCTGGATTCTGTAGTTCAAATGGATAGCCAAAGGCATTGGAAATTGATTTTGTTATTGAACATTTTACCGTGCTTTTAGTCTTAGATGTTTTAATGCTCATATTGCCTTTACGTGTTAAAGGACCTGCATCACATAATACATTTCGATATTAATTATCAGTTGTACTGGGCATTTGGAGTACTGCCTCATTTCTTGATACTAGTTTTTACACACGTGCAATGCACGTGATTTAATATCATGATTAAGTATTTTTGGCAGTTTGTGCTCGTTTTTTTTAAACTCTTACATCTTAATTATTTTTTTATGTTTGTTTAAATGAGATACACCCAATTTAAATTTTTATGTTGATATTTGAATTGACAAAAACAAATATAATTTAAAAATAATTTAAATTTTTATATTATTTTTGACCGATATGAAACTAAGCTTTATTTGAGAAAGTATAGCATTGCAAAGTGAAAAATATTAAAATAGTGTTATACAAGGAAGGTGAATATTTAAAACCAATATGACAAAATGATTGATTTAAAGTATGTTAAAACGATGCAAAAGAGAATATGAAGTTTATTCCTAATAATTGATAGACTTCATAAAAAAATATAAATTAAAGATTAATGCTAACTCTAGTATACTTTTATATGATAAAAACATCCACATAAGAATATAAAAGTACTAAAAAAATTTATGTAACTCCCTTCTAAAGATTCCTAATTTCACTCAAAATAATTAAACTATTCTATAAAATATTTAGAAAATATTATTTTTTATTTCTTCTATTTTTTTATTGAGTTAAGATCAATCCTTCTTCAGGTTTATCATTTATCATTTCTCGGGCAATTCTAGAGTATTGTCTTCATCATCTACATCAATTGTGACATCAGGCTAATTTTATATTTTTTATGCTATATCTTTTCTGGACCCGTTAATTTTTTATCATCTCATTTAACTTTACAAAGAAGTCAAATGTACTTATGATGTTCAACACAAACTGCTCAAAATATAAACTTCGATTTTTTTCCTATTTCAATGAGAACAAATATTAATTTCATATATATAAAATTCTTTGTGTTCCTAATTTATTATTTAAATAAATTAGAAGCTATCTCTTTATTTTCCTTTAAAATGAATTCTTCTGATGTGCATCCAATAAGAATTTTTGTTATTTTAATAATATTACTTTTGCTCTATCCCTGTCATTTTCCATAAAGATCTAAACTAAATACCTGCATTATTCATTACCAATTTCTCTTAGATTATAATATTAATATTTAATTTGAAGAACACAATATGGAATTTATGAATACTTACTAATTTTTCTTATGTCTTCCATGGAGATTTTTTTTCTTTGATTAGGATAAAGTTATTAAATTATTTTTTAATGTAACTCATTCAGTGCTTCATTAATAGATATGTCTTATGTTAATGCCAATTCAAGTGATTCATTGACGTTTTCTGAATTTTAGATTTATTTCCATCACTTTTCCATTTGTAATGGAAATAACTCAATTCTTTTAAAGTTATCCCTAAATATTCTAATAGTTTCTCCATATGTAATTCATTGTATTCTTTTACCCTATAAATATTATTAATGTCAAAGATTAAAATTTCTAAATTAAAGTCAATTAATGCTAAGGTATAATATTATAGTGTTTTATCATTTCTATGGATTTAAACATCTATCAATTAATGTTACGAATGTATCTAAAATTTTGAGGGTGTCTTTGCAATTATTAAAACTATAGATTAATTTTGAAAATATTAAATTCCAGTGGTCTACCAATCGACGAATTTGATGTGTGCTAGTTAAAAATTTTGAAAATTTAGAGTTTTTTTACAATTTTTAAATTTTGAAGGAGTTTTTAAAAAAAATTAAGGTTAATTTCGGCAAATTTTAATTTTTTGGGTGTCTAAGGATAATATCTTGAATTCATCTTATGTTATTTATAAATTTTTGAATTTTAGGGTGGCTTTTTATAATTTGAACTTTTGAAGGTGTTTCTATAATTTTTGAGATATTGAGGGAGTTAATTAAAAAAATTAAATTTAAATATCAAAAATTTTAGGTGTATCATGGTAATCTCTTGAATTCATCTGTGTTGTTTGTAAGTTTTAAAATTTTAGAATTTTAATGTGCTTGTCTGTAATTTAAACTTTTGAGGGTGTTTCTATAATTTTTGAGACATTGAGGTGTTAACTGTAAATTTTAAATTCTATGCAAACTGATGTTAATTTTTTAATTTCATGTTTTTTATTTTAAGTTTTGAGACATTGGGATGATTTTTATAATTTTGAACTTTTCAGGGTCTTTTATGTAATTTTAAAACTTTTTATGGTTATTTTGAAATACTTCATATATTATAATATGTTATCTACTTATAATTTCTTTATTTTAACAAACTAATATCATTTTTATGTTTTATATATTTTATTAATATTAGTTTTTTAAAATTGTTAAGCTAAACATGGTTCACATAGGATTAGGATAAGATATGATTATGATTAGGATAGATTAAGATATAAATAAAATATTCAAAATAGTGAAGGGTAATATTGACCATTGAAAATTAGAATTTGATTATAGATAAGGTAGTTCAAACTATAAAGGGGTATATTTGTCTAAAAAAGATTTTCCGAACTCATGCTTTTAAAGGGAGTATGATTGGTTTAGATTTGGCTTCATTCTCATTGTCCTTTGATTTATGAGATTTACCACATGCCTTTTAGGTTCTGCTTGTTGACTATATGAACAGAAGCTACTTTCCATCATTCTAGGCATGGTTAATGATAACTTGATTATCTGTTTGTTCCTTGGCTCAAAATAGCAGTGAACTACTTGCACCTCCCAGGACTTGGGCTTATAGACTCTTTCAGATGTTTTTTATGTCATTCAATTTAGTTGCAGCCTTAGATACATCCCTGGGACCTAAGTTTGCTATAGTGCTCACTGCTCAAATCAGTACTTAATCCTCAATTGTGAATTGCTCTTATTTCGTCTTTTCCTTATCATTGTTGACCAAAACATCCACATAGAGGCCAAGCAGTGCACTTCATCATCCCATTGTTGCAAACCATGGACATATGTGACCCTCTTGGGCGCATAAAGTTGTCATATGAAGCCTTTTATTCAACCACAGAAAGCGTATTTGGTTACTAGGCTTCACATGTGCTACATTTATATTATCCAAGCAATGTTCTTTTATGATTGCACTTGAGTTATTATTGATTCTTTTATTGCTATTTTTTTTCAAAGTTTAGTTCTATCGTGTCTCTTAACTTGAATTTAGTTTTAATGTAGTCTTTGTCTATTGTGATAATTTGATTTACTCCTGATGTGATCAAGCAGAGTTTAAAACGGGGTAGTGCAGCCTTAGATGGCGAGTTTGGATCTGTTGGCCCCATTCGCAGGATTCGCCAGAAATCTGGTTTGCTGTTGTCTTCCAAAGTGCCACATTCATCACTTTCTGGAAAAATTATTTCTAATCATTCAACCCCTGCTTTTAAAGATGTTCTGGAAGGTTCTACGTCAGTGCAAAAGACTCTCCTGTTGGATGAACGAAAATATGTCAGCTTAGGTTCAGAGGCTGCAGAAAATGGAATTTCTAGTGCTACTATGATTCCATCGCAGTCGAGTGAAACAGCACAGAAATTGTTCCAGCAACTGGATAAACTATTACCTTCACCAAAAGAGAAATCAGCTGAACCGAAAATGATTGCCAGAGATGAATCCCCTTCTAAGTTGACGCTTGGTATGTTGCATGGAAGTGCACTAAGAAGCATGGAAGATATACCTTCTTCCAAATTTTTTACTGTGGAAGGGCATGGTCAATTAGGTACTTCTAGTGCTTCACCAAACATTGGAAGTTCTCACTCTCTGAAACTAGATATGGTCAAAGAGAATGGTCCAGATTCTGTTAGTTTAGGAATGAAGTCGGCATCTGAAGCCAATGGTGTGAGCAATGTTCTCATACCCTCTGAATACATCAAGCATGGTGTGAGATCTGAAAATATTGCCATTGCAAGGAACGTTGGACATGCTGTACCCAAAAAGCCAGCTTTCCAAATGAGTGCTCCTGAGGTATGAACCTATCTCTAGAGGATTCGTATTTAGAACTAATTATTTAAAATGGATGAGCTGTTTATACATCAAATTTGTTCATTTTCAGTATTTATTTCCTTGACTATGAATAATTGGTTCCTCTCATTTTGATTAAGGATTCATTTGAACTGGATGATGATGATGATGATGATGACAATTTGAAGGACTCCTCTGTTCCGTTAACTACAGCTGTGGATGATGGTGACACAAAGACATCCAAGCAGACTAATATCATTTCTGAAAGAGTAATACCAGAGAGCCCTACAACTTCATCCCAGGGTATGCCTGTTTCAAGTTCAGAATCATTAAAGAAAGCTGACAAGAAGCCTGTCATTACACCTGTTGTTACTGAAAAGAGCAATGGCTTTGCATTCCCAGTTTCATCTGATCCCTTCAATCAGTTTCAGTCACCTCCAACACCTACTATGGCCATCCCACAGTCAGATGGGCCAGAAGCACGTAAGGAGCAGACAACATCTCCTATATTTAGCTTTGGATCCAATGGTGCCAATTCATCATCATTTTCATCAAGCACCGCCACCGTTAATGATTTTTCAGGCATAAAATTTGGTGAAGGGTCAAGATCAAAACCGAAATCAGGCACCAGGTTACTCTTTTATTTCAAAATTTTGGATTTACATGTCAAACCTACTGATGCTTTCTCTGTTTTTTTTTTCGTCTTGCTTTTTAGGTTTTTTATGTTTTCTTTGTTTTTTGTTTTTGTTTTTTTTGAAGGACAAATTACATATAACAAAAGACATTACTCATGTTTTAAAATAATTTTCATAAAGAATAACTGAATTTAGATGCAAAATGCCGTCTGAGGGGAGTGAATATTCTGGATTGCATTTCATTTACTAATTTGACAAGTATAGTATTTCGTGATTAGGTAAATTTATTGTGGGCACCAGAACTTTCTTCTTTTAACTAAGAATTATTTTGAAAATGTTTGTAGATTTAAGGGTACCTTTTACCATTATTGAATGCCTACTTTATATTTTATCCTAGAGTAGGGGTGGAACTGGGGAAGTGAACCGAATAATTAATAAACAGTTAGGTTATTATTCGTCCAGATATTCAGTCAAGTTCAATTCGGTAGTTCCTTTAGTACTGAATAGATAATTTTTAGTGTTCATCTTATAAACGAATAGATTTAACCAAAGGTACGTTAGATTGTTTGATTATTATTTATTCGATAGCTTTTTACATTTTAGTCCTACTAATTAAATTTATTGCAAATATTACTTATCTAAATTTTTATTTACAAATGTCACCCATATAAATATCTAAGAGGGGATTCTAGCGCTAGGGCTTTCTCATTTTCTCTATTTGCATCCACCCTCGAGACTCGACTTTAGGGATCCATCGATGGCGTATCGCTCTCTCCTCTTGAGTCTCCATCTCCGACTCCTGGCGCTTTCCCCCTCAGCCTCTCATCTTTGACTCCCCCTTCACTCGGCCCTCACTCTCTTCTCCCTTCGACAGTTCAACGCTATCTTCCCCTGTCAAATCTCATCATTCACTTCCCCTTGGCCCTCGCTCTCTTTCCCCCTAAGCCTCCCGTCTCGGACGCTCTCCTCCCCCATCGACGCTCTCGTTCTTCCTTGAATACTCATCATTGACTTCCCCCCTCGACGCAGGTAAAAATCACATTTGTTTTGCTAAACGAATATTCGCGAATACTTACCGAATGCTAATAAAAGTTGTTGAATTGAATTTGAATTTTTGAATGGCCTTTTAGTATTTGGCTCGAATATGAACACAAGTTTGAACATGTGAAAATGGGTCGAATTCGAATTCGAATATTGAGGTATTCGCTCCGATTCGGTCGTTCACCAGCCCTATCCTAGAGGGCTGGCTAGTCAGAGGTAATCATATATTAAGTTGCAAATTAGCCGCATTAGAATTTTTCATCAAATCCATTTTTCCTGTTACCAGAGGATTCCATTCCAACTGTATCTAGCCAGGTAAGCCAACTAAAACTCGGTAGCGAAAAGTAGTCAGTCAATGCCCTGTGTATTACTACTAAGTCTACTTAACATTTAAAATGGAAATACACTAATAAAAACTGTGGAAGAAGCAGCTGCAGCCGCCACATTTCTGATGTTAAGTTGGTATCTTCCTTGTGCATTTGCTCATTTAGTTTATTCTTGATTATGTTGCAGCAGCTACACTACAACTTCAGCAGAAGGATCTGCCTTGGATAAAAACGCTAAGGAAATGGCTGGAGATGTATTCAAACCATTTGGAAATACCGTTACCTCTGGGATTTCAACACTGTCTACACCTCCCATATCTGGTTTTGGCACTTCTGCTGCTTCCAGCCTCAGTAATGGCTCACTACATTCATCTTCACCTGCATTTCCAGTTCCTGGTCAAACACCTGTCACTCTTTCTGAAGGTTCTGTGTCCATGAACAATACTGCCACTGCATCCAGTTCCAGCAGTTTATCTGTTTCATCAGCAGCAGCTACTTTCTCTACTGTATCTTCAATCCAGTTTGCCTCTGATATATCCAAGACCTCTCCTGTTCCAGCTTCTCAACTTGTAGGTGGCCCTAATTCACCTATTTTTGAAGCAAACTCTATCCAGTCCTCACCATTGCACTTATCTAGTTCCACAGTTCAAGGTACATCTTCTGTGTCACTGTTTCAATCAGTTCCAAGTTTTAACAGCGGCAGTTCATCTTCAGCACTTTCAACACCAGTGATAAGTTCAGGCATGGGTACTTTTTCTGCAACTGCATCTCTATTTTCAAGCACGGGTGGGATGAGCTCTTCTGCTGCACTATCACCTGCATTTCCAAGCACAGCAAGCAATGTTTTTGGGTTCAACACTTCAACACAATCTACTAGCTCAATAGCATCATTTGCTAACAGTTCTTCTAAGAATTCTACTACTACTATTTTTGGCGCCACTGGTGGAGCTACCTGTTCTAGCCCATTGCTTGCAAATAATTCTTCTCAGAACTCTACTGCCAATACAACTAGTGCCACTGGGGTATCAATATTTGGTACACAATCAACTCAACCTGGTAGTGGAACCTCTCAGATAACTCAGAGCTCCACAAGTCAGTTTGGTTCATTTTCTTCATCTACTCCCTTTGGTTTTGTCAACTCTTCCTCAGGTGGTTTTGGTGCTTCGTCAATTGCTCCTGCAATTTCGGATGCCCAACCTTTTTCTTCAGGTTCTGGATTTTCTTTTTCTTCTGGTGTTGCCTCTTGCGCTGGTAGCAGCTCATCCTTTGCTCCAGTAGCTACCTCTAGTTTGTTTGGTTCCAATCCTCAGCCATCTACCAATACTTCTCCATCTACGGGATTTTCGTTTGGTACATCTTCTGCTTCGAACAGTTCAGCTTTCATTTTCAGCTCTTCATCTGGTTCTAGCACTTCAACTTTTGCTTTCGGTGGATCATCCGGTTCAAGCAGTTCAACTTTTAAGTTTGGTTCATCATCTGGTTCAGGGTTTGCATTCAATTCAGCTGCTGCTACAGCCTCATCAACCCCTTCCTCTCCAGCTCCTGTATTTGGAATATCCAACCCAGCTATGGGATTAGTTTCAAGTTCTCCCGGAAATGATCAAATGAATGAAGATAGCATGACTGATGACACAAATCAAGCTGGAATTTCCTCGGTTCCAACATTTGGTCAACCAGCGAATAATAATCAAGCTGGACTGTCCTTGGTTCCAACATATGGGCAACCAGCCAATAATAATCAAGCTGGAATTTCCTCGGTTCCAACATTTGGGCAACCAGCCAATAATCCACCGCCTGCACAATCTTTTATATTTGGTTCTCCGGCAGTTCAGCCAGGTGCACCATCTACCTTCCAATTTGGTGGGAATCAGAATTTGTCTTTTCCTCAAAATCCATCACCATTTCAACCAAATGCTAACGTGGAGTTCACCGCTGGAGGGAGTTTCTCTTTGGGTAGCGGTGGTGGTGATAAATCTGGGAGAAGATATGTGAAGGTTAAACGGGATAAGCTGAGGAGGAAGTGAGGTCAAGATTTCTTCCTTTTAGAGAGGTAGTAAGCTCCTTGTCACCCAGGTGCTTGATATTTCATTGAAAAGACAAATTTATCTACACACAGATATCAGTTTGCCATTTAAATTTTTCTGTAACATTTGAAATCCACTATTTGTTGTACTACCCCCACCCCCCACCCCCCCCCCTTTCAGGTTTTGTAGTTGCAATTTTGGTTCAGTTGTAGTGAGTGCTTAGGCGATATTTGCCTTGTGCTGAGCACTAATGTGTTGGTGGTCGTACTTGTTTTTGTAACATAGAAAGCATAATATATATCCCTTTGTAATCTGTTAGTTGTGTCTCTCTTGTGCCTCCTTCCTGTTGGTCGTTGGACGAAGTTTACCCTGTAAAAACGTAGTTAATTAAACCTTTCATTCTCTGTGTTTACAGCCAGTTCCCTTGGCATATGTAACTTCGTATTCAGGCTGCATACTTGCTTTTCCTCTCTTTAGTTTATTTTTTTATTTTTTATTTGGTACCCGCATCTCTGGAGCAAATCTGACCTTTTGTTGATGAAGTTCAGAAAATATTTGATGGTTTGAGATTGGATCCAATCAGCAGTCTTCAAACCATTATCAATGGTATAACATTTATAACTTCTGCACTGTTAATCAACTGGTTTGAGGATGATTTATTTGGTGTTTTGAGAATTTAGATCTTCACCTGATTGCTCTACCATATTGCCTGTTTAGTTAGTGTTTTTGTATCTACATTATGCAATTACAATCAAAATTTTAGGCTTCAAACCATGCTACAAGCATTGTTTTATCTGTATTTAAGAAAATATGTGCCCTCTAAAGATCATATTGTCAAATTTTCGGTCATTATAACTCTGTTTCTAGTGAAATTTTTTAATTTACAAAAGCATAAAATAGACGAACAATGATTTAGAGATGTAGCTGCAGAAATGGAGAACTATGAGTTGCGGTTACAATTGATTTACTATTATAAGGTGGTGCTTCAATTAGCTTTCAGCAGGACTTATTTTTGTTTAGATTGAGTGCCTGTACGCTATCTCAATCAAACTTTTCAAGTACTTTGTGTTTATTTTTTCAATATAATTTCAGCTTTTTTCTGCTTGCTTCTGCTTTTGATGCTAGGTAAGTTCAGAATTAAGTTTTAGTCCTTTGGCTGAGCGATATTGAAGCAGTTAAGGATAAATGGAGTGACCAGATTAATAATTTTGCTAGTATTGAATGCAGTATAGATTTTTTTTTCTGTCCCTTTTTTTTGTCGCCTTTAATTAGAATAAGGATATAGTGTGATCTTTTGTAAAATTCTGGTTGCAGCAGATACTAAGAAAACTGCAATATTTTAAGAGGGGGTATTCATTTTAGTTTTTTGTTTCTGTGCTCAATAATGGAAATTTGAATTATCTATTGTTTCATCTTTGAATCTTCATCATGCTCATCTCGAGTATAATAATTTTAACTGCCGTCGGTTGGGCTTCATGCTTCAATACTAGATTTTAGATGTTTATTCTCTATATGTTCTTTTCTTCTCTCTGCTCTCCCTCTTCTTTTCTTTTCAATTGTTTATAGCTCCATCATAGCAGCAGTTCTGTTGTTAAACTTTTAAGTATCAGCTGAATTTTCTTATGGAATGATACATATACTTGTTGGGTCTTTCAAAGTATTTCTAAAATTCAACATGTAATACATAAATAAAGCATAGATACTGACTTGCTTTTACTAGTACTTCTCTAGTTGTACGCTTATACGATAAATTAATTTCCATGTGTGGGATCATCCTTGACCCTCCATGAATGGTACCAATATCGGGCTTATGAGAGCAGGACTCCATTATAAGCCCAGGTACTGGCTGCCTTCAAGCCCATCTATCAACGATAGGGAAAGATGAGAGGAGCGAAGGAAGTAGATGCCAAAAACGTGATGGTAATAAGACGTCCACGAACGTGACAGAGGACGGGACACACGTACGTACAGTTGCAAACAAATGAGCAGTGAAGAGATGAGGTGACGTTTCAGATTTTGCAGCAGCAGTCATAAAGAAATCAAGGCAACGGAAAATCCTGCAGATAAAATGAAGCTTGGGATGCACATCCTCATGCCATTCGTCATGCTGATGTACGTGCAAGTGTGTTGTTGAACGACGCATCAAAGAAACATGTTCGTCGTAATCGGGTTAGCTACTACTCCGTATCCTGAGGTACTGTTTGGTTCAAATACCAAAATTTTAGGATTCGTGATCTCATGAAGAACTTAAAATTCATAATATTTTATACATGTTTAGGGGATTTTTAATATTTTGTTTAGCTCAATATGGTTATAGAAAAACAAATCCTAAAATTGGTAATATCTTGTTTGGTTCAAACCCAAATCATAGGATAACAAATTCCAAAAATTAAGAAGTTAACATACTTACCTTGGTGAGATTACCTCCCATAGGAAAATAAAGTACAATGGTATAGAAAGGGAGTTAAGAATAACCTTTAAGGGACTTGCTAAATCCTTTCCAATTGAGAGGATTTGACAAATTCTAAAAAATGAGTGCTTTTTTGTATTTTTAGGATTCGATATTTAAAAAAAAAAATATTGAAACAAACACCAAATATGAAATCTCAAAATCTGAAAAACCATTCTTTTTGATCCTAATGTTTGTAATCCACACCAAATGTCAAAATTTTGCTTGAACCAAATTGCGCCTAAAAGTTTCGTGGAAAATTACGGGTGATTATGAAATCTGCATATCAAGTATCAGTATATGACATGGTAATGCATTTCATGGCATGGAGTTCTTGTTTGATAAAAATTAGGGACTTTTGTTTTTAGGCCCATTTGTTTGCTTAACTTTATCTGTAAACCCAAGTATTATTACTTGTATCTTTAAGACCAACTCTCCTTTTGTATTTATCTTTAAACCCAATCTTTAAAATACAATACTTTCATATGTGGGTCCTCCTAAATATTTTTCTTAAATTTCAATTATACCCTTCATGTAAGTGGGGCCCCTCAAAAAAATAAAGAAAAATGGAGAGAGAGAGAGAGAGAGAGAGAGAGAGAGAGAGAGAGAGAGAAAAGAGGGATTTTCCCTGTTTCCCTCCTCTGCCGTGCAGGAGAGGAGACAAACCGGCGGGAAAACCCCCCACTCTCTCCCTCCCTCCCTGTCTTCTCTCTCTCCCCCCTCTTCATCTTCCTTTCTCTTACTCTATTAATAGATTCTTACACTCTCTCTTATAACCCATCAATTAATCCTCACCCACTTTCTTAGCATTTGAAGGTACAATTTTGTAATTTACTCAACTACCAAATTGTAGTATTAATTTCTTATTTTATGCATGACAATTATTTGAAATTGTTAGTTAAATGAGTTCATAAAAATTTTTAAATTTGTTATTTTTGACAAAATGTTAGTTAAATGATGTTTTGTAAATAACCACCCATTAATTTCACATTCTTATTACACATTAGTTATTTCACATGATTATTTCACGCTAATTTCTCATTATTATTTATGAATTCATAAAAATTATCTAAATTTGTTATTAGTTAAATTTGTTATAATTGATGAAATTTTAGTTAAATTTGAACTTAGTATAGAATGATAACTTGTAAGTATAACATGAAATATAAGACTTGTAAGTATAACACATTATCCTGTAAGTGTAGCACATATAACGTGTTATACTTATAATATACTGTGCTATACTTACAGGATAACGTGCTATACATATTATACTTACAGTATAATGTGCTATACTTACAGGATAGCATGCTATACTTACATGATAACGTGCTAATATTACATGATAGCATGCTATACTTACAGTATAACGTGCTATACTTACAGGATAGCGTGATATACTTACAATAAAATGTGTTATACTTATAGTAAAGCGTGTTATACTTACAATAAAACGTGTTATACTTATAGTAAAGCATGCTATACTTATATGATAACGTGCTATACTTATAGTATAACATGCTATACTTACATGATAACGTGCTATACTTACTGTATAACGTGCTATACTTACTGTATAACGTGCTATACTTACAGATTTCGTGTTATACAAAACAAAATAATGCAATGCTCCATCAAGGGAGAAGAAACTGGATGCAATAATCCAAGTCTTGGCAAACATCCTGTTTAGCTCCTCAGCTTGTCATCAACCAAAAAAAATACTCGTAATGCAAATAAAATAGACTAGAATATATCTATCATCAAATCTACCACAGAAGCCACAAAACACCTGTAAGTTAACCGAAGTATGCAATTGACAAACTATATACAACGTTCCAGAATCGTGGCGGAACTTTACATAACCAATTCCAACATCAATCCCACAGGTTTCATACCGACAAACATATATTTATACAAATACTTTACAAAGGTGTCGTCATTCACTTCCATTGAATCCATGCCCACTTGATCATTATCATCATCCCCACCATCATCTTTATCTACATTCAATCTATCAACATCTTCACCAACCTCCGCTTTCCCGCTGACATCCTCATCCATATCTCCACCATTCTCCTCCTCATCCTCCTCATCCCCCTCATCAACTCCCACCCCATCCTCCTCATCACCCCTCCTCATCCTCCTCGTTCCCCTCATTATTCCCCTCCTCATCCTCCCCATTCCCCTCATCATCCCCCTCCTCGTTCCCCTCATCCTCATCACTACCATCACTCTCATCCCCATCATCCCCCTCATCCTATGTATAATTCTGATTCCAGATACAGATATCGAGTCTTGCTGTAACAACATTTTACCATCCTTTGAGGTTGAACTTTGAACGTGCACAACATGCACAGGCTCCAGACTGTGTTCAACATGCACAGGTTCCAGACATGAGATAGGAGGTTCATTTATTTTTAAAAGTCCAGCATCTCTAAAGGGTTGTACTGAAGCCCCCATACTATCACCAGATGTGATCTCTTTCCCATTAGCATGCTCAGTAACCTGAATTTTCAGGCAGTACCTCTTTTACAGGTATTAGGGGAGGATTAACAACACAAGATGTGTTCCCTATCCCACTAAACACTCGTGAGCTACCAGGAGGAGGAGGTATACCATTTCCAACAATTTTCCTCCTTTGTCAGCAGTATTAACACTCTGCTTAGGTATCCATTTTTTAGTTCTTGGTTGTCTTTTGCAAAAATTAGTATCATGGCCCACTTGTTTACAAAAATCACACCATCTTGGTTTGAGCTCATAATTCACCTTCTGAGTAAAATTCACACCATTTGGTCCTTGAATGGATATAAGATTGTAGGCGTTTAAAAATACATATAGATATGAATATCCCTATCTAAGTCAGAAGAGATCATCCAAAGCCAAAAGAAGCAAAGGAACATGTGAAACAACATAGAAGAACAATATGAACACCCGTGATAAGGAACACTAATGCGCATAGTCACGGCAGTGAAAGGTGTTGTGCATACAAATAGAGTGACACGTCTATGGAAAGTTGTAGATCTCTTCGATAGCTTTCCAACGCATCTTGGATCATCTCATTCCGACATCGGACGAGGAAGTTAGAGCCAAAATACCCGAGACAGCGCAAACTATCTCGGAGGTGCGCGCCAGTGATAACTGACGCTGTAATAGCGCGGCAGTACAAGGTGACACTCAAAAAAAAAAAGAGTGAAACGCCAATGGGGAGCTGTAGGTCTCTTCGTTATCTTTCCAACGCATCTTGGATCACCTCATTCCGACATCGAACAAGGAAGTTAGATCCAAAATACCCGAGACAGCGCAAACTGCCTCAGAGGTGCGCGCCAGTGATAACTGACGCGGTAATAGCGTGGTAGTACAAGGTAATGCGCAAGAAAACAGAGTAACATGCCAATGGGGAGTTGTAGATCTCTTCGTTAGCTTTCTAATGCATTTTGGATCACCTCATTCCGACATCGAACGAGGAAGTTAGAGCCAAAATACCCGAGACAGCGCAAATGGTCTCGGAGGTGCGCGTCAGCGGCGACTGTCGCGGAAATATATCGTACATTTAAGCCATGATATAATCCAAATATGAAGAATCTCAAAAGACAAAAGTTATAAATCTCTTTGTTAGCTTTCCAACGCATCTTGGATCACCTTATTCCGACATCGGAAGAAGAAGTTAGAGCTAAATTACCTAAGAGGTGCGTGACAGTGGTAACTGTCACGGCAATGCGCGCCACCACCTACTGTCACGGCCATTGAGAAGCTGAACACGTCATTTTTGATAGTTTTCTTGAGTTTTATGCAGTCCACATGGCTTATTAACTGCTGGGGGTTACTTATGAACGTGGGGGAAGTAGTTACAAGCGAAAATCATGCCCACTACCCACGAAAATCGTGATATTTAAGGAGTTAAAAGTCGGGGATGACGGTTTCAAACCTAAAGGGGAACCACTCCTTTAACCGCGCCAGCGATGACTGTCACGCCAAAGGAATCTCTTCAGCCGCGTCACCTATGGTTTTCGCGCCAAAAGCACTTCTTCAGCCGCGTCACTCCTGACTGCCGCGCCCAAAGGGATAGTTGCTGATCGGTTATTTTCTTCAGTTATCATCCAAGGAGACTATAAATATCCTCCTAGGGCCATCATTGAGAAGGATCGGAGCCAGGCAGAAAGAGCAATTAAGGCAGAGAGACTTGGGCTTTTGATAATTTTGAGGAAGAGAGAGAGTCTTCATTCTTCACAAACATCCTCAAGAAGCTTTTGGCGATTCCTAGAGATCTAAGCTCTAACTTGATCTTTAGAAGAGTAAATATATTACTTCGATAAGATATTCGCTTATTCTTACTTCGATAAACGAAGGAAGAATCCCCAAAGTCTTCACGATTCAACTAGAATCTATGAATCGGTGGTCCACGGGCCAAAGCACCCCCGGCACAGGCAAAGATCTCGCACAAGCAGCGATCCAAACAACGATCCTGCGTTTGTTTCTAAGGAGCTTGTAATTTGATTTTTATTGTAAAGAGTAGTTTTACAAAGTATGAAGCTCACTCTTTTGTATTCATTATAATCGATAAACAGTTATAATGAATTCTACAACAGAACTTGTTCCCGACGAAAATAAACTGGCGACCACAGTGGGAGCCAACGGTCTCGCTGCCGAGACCGTCGTGTCGCAGTTGATCAAGATCCCAGTTGAATCAACGGTCGAGTACAAGTTCGACCAAGCTAAATTTAAGGAATATCTTTCATCATCCTCTTCAAGATCTTCTTTGTCTCACAAGTACAAGAGGATCTCACGATTGAAGAAGGCTTACACGCCAAAGAAGGCTAAAGGTGAAGACTCTCACCCAATTATTACCGAGGCCTCCCCTCGCAACATTATCCCGGCGACCCCTAAAACCGAAAGCTCTGCTCATAATGATTCCCCCATAAATAAGGAATCGTTCGATCGAAATTTGCCAACACTGACGAAGAGGGCTCGTCAGAGGCAACGCCAACGTTACGATCATCAATTGGCTAAGGCCTTGGAACAAACCGATGGGGTTCGTTACTATGCGGACTTAGAATCGAGGAAACATCAAGTGGTTCAGTCGCCTAAACGTCAAACCACTCATATCTCTGCACAACTCACGACGGAGGAATGGACTTTCGTCAAAAGAGCTCGTTCAACTCTCAAAGAACGTATACAAAAGCGTCGTGCAAACGCCGCTCATACCCATGCTCTTTTGCAACAAAGACAAAAAGAGAAGGAGGAAATAGTGTCTAAAAAATTACTAAGAATCAGCCAAGTGTGGATCCCCAAATCCAAGCTTACACAAAAGTTAAATCAGCAGGATCAATCCTTCAACCGCGGCAGTCTTCACTGCCGTAGCACATTCTTCAACCACGACAGTCTCCACTGCCGCGGCACATCTTTCCACCGCGACAGTCCCTACTATCGCGGCACCTCTTTCAACCGCGGCAGTCCCCACTACCGCGGCACCTTCTTCAACCGCGGCAGTCTCCATTGTCGCGATCAAAAGGAAACTTCCAATGTCTCTCTTTTGACTCCGTCGACATCCACTCCTGGTTCATCTACTGCAATCACTTCTGATATATTACTAGTGAAGCCATGGGTCAATTCCGACTTGTCAATGGCGGATTGCCTCGGTCCTTTACCTGATGATCGAGGTAGAATTCCAGTCAAAGAACGCTTGGGTCCGGTGTGTGAACCCCAAATAGATTCTTACACTGGCGGTCATAAATATCCTCCTATCTGAAAGTACCCTAATACCACTAGGAAGGAATCCTAGAGGGGGGGTGAATAGGGTTTATGCTAATCTAATCAGATTTATGCCAAATTAAAACTTATCGACAAATATCCTAGCAAGCATGATATATGACAAGATATATATGCAAGGATATACAACTAATACAAGGGTGAAATAAAACAAAATAAGATAGTGAGTAAAATAAACAATGAGTAAATGACAAAGGCAATATAAGTATGAAACTAAGTGCGCCAATGCAAACACAAACAAAACGATATGTTTACGAGGTTCGGTCCGCCTGACCTACGTCCCCGCTCCTCACCTCGAGGAGATCTCCACTATCACACCGGGTTTTCTACGCTTACCCGAAAAACGTTTACACCTCACAATACGGTTTTCTAGCTAACCGAAAACTTTACAATAGCTCACAATGTAACTACACTAACTACAACCTCAAGTGTTGGTCTCTAGCCCGTGTCTCCCTCAAGTGCTCGGAATTATCACCTCTCTCTAGGCTACCGATGCCACTACTCTTGGGACAACCCCGTCTCTCACCACACACTCCTATTGGTGTACTAGTGTAATACAAGTGATCTCACAATGAAAGCTCAATACAAATAAATCGTTCTCTACAATAGATGAGAACACAATGTAGGCTCACACTCTAAGTCACACAATCCAACAACCCAATTATATTATGTATGCAAATACGATAAGCTCAATGGTTGTGTGTGAATAAAGAGTATCAATAAAATAATTAAACTAAACTCAATATAAATCTAGCTTATAGAAATTATAATCAAAATAATAAATTGCTAGATGAGTTTAGAAACACTTCTCTAAAGATGACAAGAGAGTGAGAGAGAGATGATTTGAAGCCCAAACACCAAAGATTATCTCCTCAAGCCCTTGTGAAATTATCTTCACAAACCAAACTCTTAAACACACTTAGAAAACCTTAAACAAACTTGTAAAAACTCTTTAAAACTTTTCTCTTGGTTGCCTCAGAAGTTAGAGGGTATGGGGTATATATAGGAGCCCCAAAGAACCAAGAAAACCCAAGTGAAAAGTCCAAAAAACCAAAAAACAGTTCAGCCAAAAACTAGCCGTTACAGTGTTATGAGTCGACTCGTTACTGTTCATGAGTCGACTCATAAACTAGCCGTTACAGGCCAAAAACCTCTGATGGGTCGACTCATATGTTTATGGGTCGACTCATAGTCAAAAACACAGTTATGAGTCGACTTGCACTGTTCATGGGTCGACTCATGACATATGCAGTTTCTGGCAGATGCTGAAAATTATGCATATCTGGTTTTGTAAAATAAATTAAAAATAGTAAATGAGCTCCAAAAATTATGAAATTTTGTGGGAATATTCTAGACATGTATCATAACATGTCAGAGAAAGAATTTATGAAAAATCATTTCTCAGTTGAGAGAAATAAATGTTTGAACACAGATTTACAGTTTCTGAAAAACTTCAGACATACACGATTTTGTAAAATCCATTTGACACAGTAAATCAACTCCAAAAATAGTAAAAACTGGAGTAAAGTTTCTAAACATGTAGATAAACATGTCAGTGAAAGAATTTTTCAAATATCACTTCCCATATGTGAAAACTCATCAGTTTTGTAAAACATGCACGAACATGTGCACGAACGAAAACGTGAATTTGTAAATTCCTTTAAACATAACAAATCAATTCCAAACTTGATGAAACTTTGAGAAATGTTTGCAAATGATATTTTGAACATGTTACAAAAAGAATTTTCCAATTTGTATTTCCCAATTGTGAAATCTCATTATTTTGCAAAAGTGTTCAAAACATGAAAAAATGATATACATGAAGTTTGATGTTTTGACATAAACAAAGTTTTCAAACTTTGCACAATGATTATATAGACTTGATAAAATATGTATATGATGATTGTTAAGTCTATAAACTGAGAATACAATATTTGAGCTTAGAAACCAAATACGTTTATGTATATGTAAACATCAAAATCTAAAACACTTGTATGTATATATATATAACTATATATATGCATAGAAACCAAATACGTGTGTGTATATGATATTGAGCTTAGAGTATCTAACACACATAATATAAAAACCTAAACTAAATATACCCAAGCTTATGATCTTCAACGAAGTTCTATCTTGGTACACTTGCAGATGAAGCTGGATCTTGGATCTTTAACTTGAATGCAATGCTTCATTCCATAATTCCGCCAACCTCCATTAGATATGATCGTTATGGCTCAATCCATCCATCCTCCAATTTCATTGTTTATCTAGAATACCTAATAGAAAACATAAACACTAGACAAACAATATTAGGAATTGTTTGTAATCATCAAAACAAGATTAGAAGATGTAGGCTCATCACATGAGACCTAACACTATCAAGTCAAAACAACTCCAGGATGGGAAAACCCTAATTTTTACCCGTTTGGGAGTTCGTAGCGAAACTCAGGAGCCCGTTAAGACTTCGCACCCACAAGGGGGTGGTTCTAAATATGTGACTCCTGACATAACCTTGGATCACTCGAAGGTAACAATAAATTGCCCTAAGAATACCAACAAGGCTTTACACCCCAAGAAGAAAATATGTTCGTCAAAAGACATTGTTATACCTGGGGGGTCATACCAACAGACGATAGGATTTTTCGGTAATCATACCGATGAATCGTACTATCAAGCTGGAGGTGT
>BQKN01000437.1:113922-126373 GCA_022839385.1 Asparagus kiusianus | reverse complement strand
TCTCTCTCTCTCTCTCTCTCTCTCTCAAAGGGAGAGAAGCTTGTATGCATCTCACATGCATGCATAATATATTTACATTCTCGCAAAGATCTAAACTGTACGTGTTAACTTCAGAACCCCCACGTGGTTGGGGGTGCTAATAGAAAGTTTACTCTAATAAATTATCAGTTGCGTTTTAAACCCTACAAATGGATGGACAATATACTTAATACTTATCGCATGATCAGAAATGTTCTGACAGAATTTGTATTCTTAGATTGGATAAGGTGACAACAGCGTCAAAACATAGTTTGAATATAATTTGCATGTACCGTTTGATATAGTTTAAATATTGTTAAGTTAGAAAAGAACCACACTGAGAGCTTTGCTGCGTGCATTAACATTAAGTTAAGAGAGTCATTTTAGAAATTTAACATTCACTAGGTTTGGTGAGATAATCAGCCAGCAGTACATGCATGACTGCTATGAGTCATGTAATGGAGGACAAAAGAAAAGCTTGTTGAAGTTTTTGTAAAAAAAAATCTAGAATATGGGCTAAGTTTCAAACTAACGTATATATTATAGTATATATTTTTATAACAAAAATACACTGTAGCTCATTAGTTAAAATCTTTTTGAATAAGTCATAGTTCACAGGTCACAGGTTCAAGGCATAATTATTCATAAGTATAAACTCTGACTTGGACTCGGACTTAGGTTTGGGTCGTGGATCGAGGCTAATCGGGATGAAGTGTTATGATGATGCAGTGTGTGTCTTGTATGTGCACTTTGGACTTTTGAGCTGATCTATTTAGTGGGCTCATTAAATAGATCAGTTAATGGTGTAGTGAGTTGTGTGAGTGTAATGGATCTAACGTTAGGTCACCTAGTGTCTAAAATTGATCAAGGTGATTATGTAGCGTTTGGTTGGTGCACACCAGTACACTTAATGTTGTTGTTTTTAGAAGCAATTCAGCTTTGGGATCCTTACATTATAATAGGTTGAATCTTGCTTTAAGTTCAACGTTTTAGGACGCATAGAGACTCGAATCCATTTTCTATAGCAAAGTTTCCTAGGAATCTTCCCTGCATTATTTTTCTTTTTTGTTCTAACAAGCTATTACGCATAATTCATTGTCATTTGGTTTCGACTAATTGCTAATTATCTCTTCTTCCTATTCTATCTATTAGGAGGTAGTGCATGATTGATTGTGTCAACTCCTAAGGAAAATAGTTCAATTCTAAATTATATATATTTCTTGTCAAAGGTATTCCTGAGGAAATTGCTAGTTTTTCTTGCAAAAAATTGTTTGCTAATTATTTATTGTTACTAGTTTTCTGCAGTGCTAGCTAATCATAGACACATGAGAAAAGTCGTGATCTATACTAGATATACATACAGTCATGACAATAAATTGCTAGCTATAAATGACTACAGAAATGAAGGATGCCAATATGAAGTAGGCAACATTTCATTTCAAAAGGCTCTAGATAGCTATCTAGTAGATTCAACAGGGGCCTAGTGACGCAGCGCGGAAGTTGTAACCTCGGAATCCATCAAGGGTGTTCTCTGAATCCACAAAGAGCGATCTCGAATCCACGAAGAACTTCGAATCCACGAAGAAAATATTGAAAAAAGAAACTTTATTGATGAAAAGTTATGCCTCTAGGGCTTACAAGACTCTTCTTAAATAGAAAAAGAAACAAGACTCTTACAAGGACTCTAATTCCTACAATGATTCTTAACTTACCAAAAATGGTAAATAATTCTTAAAACATTATAACTCCTAAAAAGACTCCTTATGAATAGGAAAGTCCACCAGTCAAATCTGAGATCAAATCGGATTTGTTTCCTAAACAAAACAGACTCCTAAAATATTACTAAAAATAATAAAAAAAACGGACAAAATTGTAAATATCTCTCAAACCGTAAGGAATTTGGCGAAACTGAGAACGCAAACCGAACCCAAAGGGGTAGGTTTGGATGGACCCGTCTCGTCGAAATAGTCGATTTTCATATATAATTCGTCCAATTCCGACGTATGGTTTGAAAGTTACGACTGTTTCTTCGAAACAAGTTACTTTCTTCGACCAGACCCGCATTTGGGTTTACGACTGTCCCACTTTGACATAAACATATCTGTTGTATGTTCTACATCACCTAGGTCCACGGACTTGCCAAATTTAAACTTCTTGACTAATTAAAGAGTACTTGTTAGGAAAAGACTTAAAAGTTAAAACTTTACAACGTAAGTTAGTCAAGCAATTTTAATTGACAAAAGACATATATAATTCACTGTGTAAGAGATCAACAAACATGCATGCTAGCTAATTAGATATCAATTTATTTGAAGATACATCGTAAGTAAATATCGTCATCTTGTAGAAGTGAACTAGGTCTTGGTATTTCGACTTGAAAAATTCAAGTTTCAATTAAAGGATATATATATAATACAGTAGCATGGATTTGATTGGCATACGTATATATCCATATTCTCAGTATAAACTCTGAGACTTCTGCCCACCGTGTACAGCAGCAATCGTCTCGTCAAGCTTTGACTGGTTATTTGCATTGAGACCAAGGCCAAATTGGATGTGAGGAAAATGTGCCCACTGAAAAATGAGAAGAAAATGGACATGAGGGGAAAATTCATGCTCGGAACTACATTAGCTTGAAAAGAATATTTATGCATATCATACACACACACACGTGTGTTTGTGAGATTTTCAGCAAATTAATTATGTGACGAGTCAAACTTTTGTGATGAATCTATATTCAAACTGGCTTAATTTAGTTAGTCCAAGCTATAGCATGAAGTGCATTGGATTGGCAATTATATTTTAACCTATGAAAGAAATAATACACAAGGAAAATATGTAAATCAATTATAATTAAATGGTTTAAATCACATGGGCATATCATTTCAGATGATTAATTATGTGAATAGGAAGTTTCATTTGATCTAACTCCTTGGTCCTTAAATAGATAGAATTTGAGCAGAAAATTATTCTATACAGTAGATATTTTGAGCATATATTCTTACCTAATGAGCTATTTGGTTTTATGTGTTCCATTGAGTTAGAGTGCAACTTTCCTCAAAGAAGATATCAACTTTCTTCTTTTGTAGAGTATTAATGTTAGCCTAGAAAAATTTGGTACCCATAAGGTTATTGATTTTATGAGCTTAATTAAACTCAACGAGACTAGGGATAATGCTTGATCAAGCGCAATATGTTCTGAAATAAAGTAACATATAAAACCTGATCCACAATGAATGTGTATATAATTTTTATATTTGAGTGTTCCTAGATTAACCATAATATAAAAGTGGTATAGAAATATTCTTCATATGCTTGGTGATTAATTAATATTACTCAAGAATCATTTTCAATATTGGACTTATAGATGCAGCTATAACTTCCACCCCCTTTATCTATTTATATTATTATTAGTATTAATGAAGCTTGTCTAATATTTTAAACTTACATTCTTTGCTGCAGCACTGAATGCTTCTCTATGGCTAATGTCTGGGTTGTAAGCCTTAATCCTTTGAATTTCCTCCCTGTAGAACAAGAGAGAAAAAGCTATATTATTTAAACTTTTTAAGAGTACTAATTGGAATCTCTCATAGCTAATATAATGAATATATATATATATATATCTTTTTGCAGGAATATTACCAAAAATTATATAGAAGGTTTTAGATCTTACTTGATAAATCTGTTATAAGCTGAAGGAACGCGTTGTCTCTTCTCAGGAGCTGAGAAAAAGTATTATTAAAAAAAATAACGGCGGAAGGTTTCAATGCAGAATTACACACACAAATAGTACACATACAAATATCTGCAACCCTTCGAATACAAAATTTACTCTTTTTTTTTAATTATGAAAGCCATATATTTTGAATACCTAGCTACATCCTCATCAAGTGTGTGTATTAATTGTATATATTATTAGTCAAATCATTAGTATATAAACAAGAAGCTTGTCGAAAACTTACGGTGAATTGGTAACATTTGTTGTTGATCATGTGCTTGCATGAACATGGCTGATGTGCTATTGCATTTGGAAGAAGAACCGCAGTCCTCGCTGCTGACTTGAGATGCTATTTGGTGATTCTGAAATTTCTTTTTGATTATACAAGAAAACTCTAATCATCATATAGAATTAAGCTTCATATACATCTTGGATGACTAATTAGAATTACATTTCTTTTTATTCATCATGAAATTGTGCATTAATGACATTCTATAACAAAAAAAATTCTGTACATTACCATCTTAAATTAAGATTCATTATCTCTAGTAAGTAAATTTAATATCACTCAAGTAAATTCTATAAAAGTAAAGATAACTTATCAAATAATATGAATTATTAACAATTTTTAAGACATCAGCCATTGTATGAAATTTAACTGCAAAAATTTATCAAACATCAAGCAACATATCTGGAAACTAACTGCCAAGCTCTTCACTAGCCATGCATGTAGTTACAAGTCCAAACCCTAGATGACTGTGCACTTGCATTAATTTGAAAAAGTAGCTCGAGAGTTTTTTTTAATATAAATTTCATAAAAAAAAGACACCAGATTAATGTTGAAGGGTATATGAACCTGAAACTCCTGAAGAGGAAACGCTTGCAGCAAAGCTCCCATGTTCACCGATAGAAGATTAGCACAATGCCCACACCTTACAGTCACAATGTTGTTGAACAGATTTATCCCCGACACATTAACCTAGTTGAACAAATGATAAAAATTGAGAAACAACTTTAAATCCATGTCAACTTTCATATGAATTGTATTATATAGGAACACTATGCACGATAATACCGAATATTAATGCTAAATTTAGAAATTTTGTTCTCATTAGTTAACTATATAACAAAACTTTTAATCTAAAGAGGGAAGAAAATAGTACTGCCATAAGATTTTTGTTATCTTTTCCTTTGTTTTTCTCTCATAAATAATAGAAAAGGAAGAAAGAAAATACGAGAAAGAAAAGATAATGAAAAGTATCATTTTGGACAAAGGACATAGCCTGCCTGATCTTGAGTTTTAGAACCCCAAATATTTTCATTGAGCCAGAGGCTTATTTGAGTTTATTTGTAAATTTTGAAGCAATTAAAAAAACTGTGAACGGGGAATTATACATAGTTGTCTTCATGGCTTAAAGATTTAGTGCCCATATTCAAAGGGACTTAATTATAAGCTTCTAGGAATAAGATAGGATATTTTCCATTTTCTTTTAGTTCATGAAAGAGAAGATAATGAAACATTGAAAGGAATAAAGAAAAAGGAGAAATATCCCTATGGAACACAGCATGTCAAGAATTTCTAAACATGAAATAACGTAGCGTATAAAAACACACTTGAAGCCCCAAATCAATGAACATCATAAAGATCAGCCCCAAGAATTATGCCATACCCTTAAATCTACAACATATCCTTGAATACAAGCTTTTTTTTCCCTATAACAAATATATTACTTGCCTTCTTTTTCAAGGATTTAATTTATTTGTTATCCACCGGATAATAATATGTGTATTTGCTACTAAGCACTATACACAGTGAATGTAACCCATCATAGTTCCTGCAGCAGAGAGTGTAGGTATTTGAAAAACATAGCTAAAAATTCATCGAATTCGTCTTTCTTGTAAATGCTATATTTTTAGGAAGATTAACAGCTCTAGTGCATGACTTAACATAAGGATTCGTCAGTTTCATGATATTCTATCTTGCATATATTTTTTTGAGAAAAATTTTATGCATAATAAATATATAACTAGGTACAGAATTATGACTTCACTATCATATATTTTGGTTGTTTTACAAAGAACTATTTACCGATAATAAAAGCTTAAAATAAAACTCTTGTCAACAACTATATAAACTATAATTTTTTTGAGGGAGCAACTAGCTATGTATAAGTTACTTAGCCAAAAAAATAAAAATAAAAAAGTAGAGGGGTAAAAAACTAATTAGCTCTATGTTTTCCATATCAAGTTAAAATTCAAGATAAACTCAGACTGCAGTCTTTGTTTGAAAAAGGAAAAGGAAACACAATCTTTAAAAATTCAAGATAAATTCTTGGGTTATCAGCTTTCAGATGTCTGTGCGTGTGTGGGGCGAGAGAGAGAGAGAGAGAGAGAGAGAGAGAGAGAGACCACGAGGATTGTGTTGCAGAAGTTGCACTGGACATAACAGACATGCTCTGCTGCAATTTGAGCCGACATTTTTTCCGATCCAAAAGGAAGAAGCACTGGTTTTTTGAGAAGACTAGTATATATCCTATGAAGAAGATGATGATGAAGATGATGGTGATAAAAAAGGAAGGGGTTGAATGTAAAAGAAAAAGTAAGTTTGTTGATCTCTTCTTTTATAAATTTCGAGTTTGTAAGAAAATTGTTCCCGATAGGGGATATAAATGTTTTGATTGAATGAAAGAGTGGGTGGGAAGCATATAGATATTAATGGAGAGGGAGAGAATCTTTTTTAACCAATCACTCTATTAGGCTAGATTTAGTTTTACCGAGATTGATTAAATAGAGGAATTTGGATATCCTCTTCCCTATTAAAACATAGTAAAGAAATTACTATATTGATCACAATTATAAATTTGTCAAGTGGATAATTATGCTTCATTTCAAATCTATTCCTCACTATACCCTAATGAATCACATTCTTTCTCTAATATATACTCAAAGTAAAATCACAATGATCCACATAATAACAGCTGTAATTAATATAAAAATATATTATTCAACTCTCACACATATATGGAGTTTGGAGCAGCGGTTGGGACATTAAGAGTGATATAGTAGTCATCGCTCCACTACTTTTTGGTATAGCGAAGAAAATTTGAATCCAAATAGAGAGTCCACTATGGATTTATTTAAAGATTTAAATTTACTCTCCGCCACATGCATATATAGTACACGTAAAGGACTAGTTAATGAACTATAAAGCAAAAAGATCAACATCCTACAAAAATTAAATAATTAAGAATGACATTTTAGTATGTTAAAGTAAGAGAGTGAGAGAGAGTCTTAGGTAAATTTCTCTTAAATTGAATATTAAGTGTACACATATATTTATACAAGTAGAGGAGGGTGAGGTGTGTTCTCACAACCAATATGGGACTAAAACCTACTATAATACACTATTATCAACAGCCCTCCTCAAACTCATGTTGGATCAAACAAAGTGAGTTCGCGTACAAGAAACTGGAACCGACGAACATGTAAGGTCTTTGTGAAGAAATCTACAAGCTCGTCAGCAGATGAGACATGAGGAAGTAGAATTGTCTTGTCCTTAATAACTTGTTGACAGAAAAATGAGCGTTGATCTCAGTATGTTTGGTCTGCTCATGAAATACTAGATTATTAGCAATCTGGATGACACTCTAATTATCACAGTAGAGAGGAGTAGGAGTCGTAACAGAAATACTGAAATCACTAAGAAGGCGACAAAAATGAATAATCTCTTTAGCTATTGTGAACATTACACGATACTCTGTCTCGGTTTTGGAAAGAGCAATAATATCTTATTTTTTACTCCGCCAAGAAGTAAGAGAATCACCAAAAAATATACAATAACATGTGATAGACTTTTTGGTAGTGGGATCATCAGCCCAATCAGCATTCGAATATGCATAAAGCTCTAACTTAGATGTAGCAGGAAATAAAAGAGAGCGAGTGCTAGTACCCCGGAGATACCGAAGAATCTATAATAAGGCAGCATAGTGTACAGAACATGGGGTACTAACAAATTGACTGACAATGCCAACAACATAAGAGATATTTGGTCGAAAGATGCACAGATAGACCAACTGGCCAACAAGATGTCGATATCGAGTAGGATCAAATAGAGGCTCGCCATCAGTAGAGCAAAGTTTGATATTTTGTTGGAGTGGAGTATCGACAATTGCATCGTCAGTTAGCGCAGCTCGATCTAGAATATCTGAGAGATATTTCTGTTGAGACAGTAGTACACCCCGGAGGCCTTGAGAAATTTTTAGACCAAGAAAATACTGAAGAGATCTAAGATCCTTCATGTGGAACTGTTGTTGCAACTGAGATTTCGCGTACTGTATACCAGCCACATCATCACCTGTAATGATCATATCATCTATATAGATGAGTAATAAAACTTTGCCACGCGATGTAGTTGGAACAAACAGAGAAGCATCTTGATGACTTTCCATAAAACCCGTAATGAGCACGACATTGCGAAAACACTCAAACCAAGTGCAGGGTGCCCGCTTGAGACCATAAACAGCACAACGAAGGAGACATACATGTCTCGGAGAAATATTAGACCCTAGAGACGATTGTATATATACTGTCTCAGATAAAAAGCTATGGAGAAAAGTATTTTTGACATCCATCTGATATAAGGACCAACGATGAGCAGCAACAACTACAAGGAGAGTACGAACGATGTGCATCTGAGCAACAGGAGCAAAGGTCTCCTCATAATCAATACCTTATTGCTGAGTAAAACCTCGACCCACTAAATGAGCTTTTTGACGTTCAATGATGCTATCAGGACGATACTTGACCTTATAAACCCATTTACTGTCAACTAGAGAGATGTCAAGGGGACATGGAACAACATCCCAGGTATGTGTTTCCTGAAAGGTCTAAATTTTCTTAGTCATAACATGTGACACTCTGGAAATTGAATGGCCTCTTGAAAGGATTTTGGCTCAATTGTAGTATGAATGATAGTAAGAAAGTTATGAAAGATAGGTGAATAGAAGTAACCGAAGCATACCGTGTAGGCATGACATGTGGGCGTTTGCCTCGATGAAGAGCAAGAGGAACCTCGGGCGGGGGAGATGCTGGTTCAGGTGCGTGGATGTCAACAGTATTTTCTAAAGTGGGTGTCGTGTCCACGGGATAGGGATCAGATGGTGGAAGAGAAGGCTCGGGTGAGGGAGAGTCAACAGAAGGAGATGGAGAGATTTCAGGGAGATCTCGCAAGGAAAACTGAGGTGAGGAAGTGGGTGATGCAGCTGGTGGAGAAGCACGATCAGTAGTGTGGAGAAAATTGAAGTCATCGGAAGCAAAATAAAATAGAGAATCCTCTTCAAACTGAACGTGTCGGATATATGAACTCGACGAGATGCGGGATCATAATAACGATAACCTCGATGTTCTAAACTAATTCCTAAATAGATATAGAGAACAACTCTGGGAGACAATTTATCACGTTCGTGAGAGGGCAAAAGAATGAAACAACGACAGCTAAAAACACGGACTAGATCATAATAGGGACGATGAGTATAGACATGACTATGAGGAGTAGCGCCGGAAAGAGAGCTAGATGGAGTGATATTAATGGCATGAGCAACTGTGAGAATGGTCTCAACCCAGAAACGACGAGGAACAGAGTAAGAAATGAGCATGGATCGAGCGGTATCAAGAATATGATGATATTTACGTTCAGCAATACCATTTTGCTCATGAGTGTAGGGACATGACTGTTGAAAGATAGTCCCATGAGAGGACATAATAGAGTGCATGGTAGAAGATAGGTACTCTTTAGCACAGTCAGAACTAAAAACTTTAATACGAACTTGCCATTGAGTGAAGATCATAGCAGTGAAGGCTTGATAAACAGCAAGTACGTTAGAGAGATTTTTAAGTAGGTAGACCCATGTATAATGAGAGAAATCATCGATAAAACTAACATAATATAAGTAGCCAGATTAAGAAGGCAGAGGAACTGGCCCCCAGATATCGGAATGAACAAAATCAAATAAGGAAGTGGAAACATATGTACTTGTTGGAAATGGTAGAGTAATGAATTTAGCCAATTTATAACCAATACATGACTCAATATGAGAACGAGAGGATACAGAACCAAGTACTCCGGACTAGATAAGACTTTCCAGCCTTTTATGGGACACATGACCAAGTCGCCTATGTCATAAATCTGCAGAAAGTAAAGTAGAAGATTTTGGACTTACAGAAGCAACAAAAGAACGTGGATGTACGGACTCTAGAAGATAAAGATATTCCATAAAATACAATTTGTGCCTCCTCCGATCGGCCCCAACAGTCTTTCTCGTCTGTAGATCCTGCACAATACAAGTATCAGAAGAAAATAAGACAAGTAGGTCATCTATACATAAGGAGCTAATAGAAATTAAATTCAAACACAACTGAGTAGCCACATAGACGGGGCCAAGAATTAGACGACCAGATGGGTCAGTTTGTGGGGTGATAGAACCATACTGAGTGATATACAAAGGTTGTCTAACAGCCGTGTAAATAGGGGGGAAGAGAAGAGGAAGTGAAGACAGAAGATAAGAGGGAGGCATCATGAGTCATATGAAAGGAACAGCCAGAGTCAAAAATCCAGAGATCATTCATACCAGAAACTGAAGGGTTGGCTGAAGAACCAACAAGATGCATACCAGATAGTTGTGCAGTAGATGTAGAGGCTCTATGCTGAAGAGCATCAATTTGACGGTGAATATCAGAGAATTGTGTAGCAGATGGAGAGGTCGTATGCTAAAGAGCCGCAATTTGATGGCTAATAACTGCAATAGCTTGAAGAGTCAATTTGACGGTGAATGTCTGCAATAGCCTGAAGAGTTTTAATTTGACGGCGAACATCTGCAATAACTTGAATAATAGGGTCTGAAGTGGTAGATGGCATAACATTGACCAGTAATCCTGATGCACTAGAGGATCGAGACTGAGGGGATCGTTGACTACGACCACCTCCTGAGAAACGTAGCTCAAGATGAAGCTGGAAATATGTCTCAAAGCGGTGTTCCTCCTTCTTACAATAGGTGAAAAAAAGGCTTAGACCGAGCCAGTGAAGAAGCCATAATAACAACAATCTAAAGTTCAAGATAATAATCCTTGAACGGAACCCAAAGGTTTAAAGTGAAACTTGAAGGTTAAAGGATAACCCAAAGGTTAATGTAGAAACCCGAAGGTTAAAATTGTCAAATCTGAGAAAAAAAGAAACAGCTGGCAACCAATGTGACCCGAAGATCAGCCAGATCTGATGCTCACGCCGGAGACCCACAACGGATCAGCGCTGATGTTGAGCGTTGAGATGGATTGAAACGGTGATGTCGTTACTGACTGTGAAACGACAATGTCATTCGATTGAGGCCAAGAGACGGCTTAAAACGGTGATGCCGTTAATTTGAGACTGAGAGGTGGTCTTGAAACGACGATGCTGTAAATTTGAGACCAATAGATGGTCTTGAAATGGCGATGCCGTTAATATGAGACCAAGAGACGATCTTGAATACGAGAACGCGAAACGTGTTAAGAGGCCGCAAAGCGGCAATGCAAAACTCTGACAGAGGAACACTAAAAAGGCGTTAAATGGCTGCAAAGCACCAAGTCCAAGATTTGGCAAAAGAACGCAGAGAAAAAAAATTATTGGATCTGATACCATGTTAAAGTAAGAGAGAGAGAGAGAGTCTTGAGTAAATTTCCCTTAAATTGAATATTGAGTATACACATATATTTATACAAGTAGAGGAGGGTGAGGTGTGTTCTCACAACCAATATGAGACTAAAACCCACTACAATACACTATTATCAACATAGTAGAAAAGTTAAAAAGCGCTAGATTCATTCTCCGCAACCTTCTTGTTGTTATGTGAACAAAAAGATGAATAAGAGGGCGAGTGTGTAAAGCAATAATGCAATATCCATGGTGCTTTCTCCTTTTTTTCCTTTTTAAAAAAATTTGTAATCCTTCATTGATTAAACAAGAGGCTTATAAGGAGAAAAGGTAACTAAACTATAACTTTAAACGTCTTTATTAGTTCATGAATTGTAACCACATGAGAATGCAATAACTTGAGTTGCCACTACATATAGATACAAATATATTTGTTATTACAACATCCGCTAACCAATCATACGCACTCACATCTACTAGCCTATAAATATAATCTTCTTAATTAATTAAAATTCTAGCTTTGCGAATACAAGAAAACGTTTGTCGTTGACCAATATTGGTAAACAAATATCATTACTGGTTTATGATTATGTTTCTCTGAGAGATTAATTCAGAACCCTATTATAAGGTCAGCTAGCATTAGCGGTCAATTCACCAAAAGGGGGTTGATGTAATATGAGCCCCACTTGATATGGACAGATCAGTAGAACAGTGCACAAACTTGAAGCAAAGTCACTGTATATCTTTCAATAATTATCGTGACGTGCCTCCTTTTGGCATTACATAAATTCATCATCCTTACTTATCCTTAAATACGCATATATGTGAGTGGCCCATAACGTACTAGAGTCCTCTTATGAATTGTGATTCTCATTCTCATAAGAAAATTTGAGAATCTCTTTGGCTTTTATTTGTTGACTAAGGAAATCAATTTATAGGATTGAGTCTATGAGATTGGACTCATAGAGGGCCATTCCATTAACTTTGATGATATATATATATATATATATATATATATATATATATATATA